>APFE031281978.1:133007-214367 GCA_000404065.3 Pinus taeda | reverse complement strand
AGGATATTCCGACACATAGGAATAGTTAAGTTCAACTTGGTCTAGTATAGAGTTAGGTTAGAGTTAGGTAAAGTGTGTTTCTTTACCGTTGTACATTTTGTAACTTACAATCCGACGGTCACGATATGTAGTGATCCGACGGTTCATTCTCTCCTCGGTATTACCGACACTTGATCCGTGGCTTGACACCCGATTGGTCCATGAATTCTATTTAAAGCGCATGGAGGGTCATTTGTAGGTTAACCGTGCATGAGAGAAGCTTATGTAAATTTTCATTCTTTTATTAATAAATTGCCTGTAGTAGCCACGTTGGCGCAGGCCGTGGACTGTTTCCCTCTCTGAGGGTTTTAACCACGTCAAAATACTGGTGTATTGATCTGTGATCTGTTTGTGAGCGGTGTCCTTCTGGTGCTCTGATACCATGTAGGAATTTACAGGAGGACATTGTTTACATAGGTTCTAGTTGGAGCTTGAATCAATAACTCCCTTGCTTTCCAACATGTCAAATAACAATGATGAGTAGCCTTACCCTTGCAATGGGAAAGAAAATTGCATTTGCCCCATTGATCCATGGATTGAAGAAGTCTTGGCTATTTTTGTAACATGATGAATATTTACTAGAAAATGTGGTCCAAGGCATGAAGGAAATTAAAACCACACTTACCTTAGTTTTGATGTGTAACTATTTTGGTTAGAAACCAAACATAGAGGTAAAAGCTATGGTAATGATGATTTTAGTTGCAAGTTGCATTTCTTGTATGATTTTAACTAACATATTTAATTTCTCTTAGAGTAGAATATGATAGGATGAATAAGCTCTTCAACATGGGAATTTGGTTAATTTAGATCTTTTGATTTTCATTTATCACAATTTCCTCTCTATCATAGCTTCAATTTTCTTATGTGATTTAATTTCATGATGTAATGTTATTTATATGTTTGTTAGATTAGTTACATGTTTTTCCTTTTTCATTCCTATTTCTATTAGCTATGTTCCAGTTATTATGGTTTTATGTGATTTGTCTCCATGTTAGGAAGGGATATGACTTCATTCTCGCTCTCTCCTAGTATTTTACACCCATTTTGAGATTGTTCATGTGATGGGTGAAAGATTATGGGGTTCTCAGATAATCTCAGGTAGAGTATGTGTCTCTTAGTTGGAGGTAGTTGTTATGCCTCATGTTAGTATGCGTACACATAAACAATTTCAATGCATTCAAAATAATTGTAAGCCCAAGTTCATAAGTTAAAGCCTTGTAAAAATCATGTGAGGCCCTGTATTAGGTGTCCTATACTTTGTGTTTGTTCAGACCATGGCTTGTCCCTTTAGGTTTATCTTTGGCTCCTTTCATCTTACATAGGACTGGAGGGCCTTGGATGGGCTTACTTAAGGACTCATAGTTTACAGGAACCTGCTTTTGTAGGATTATAAATTAGTGTATTAAATGGCATTCCATCTCACGTTATAGTTCTCATATGCCTTATTGCAGGTTATGTGTCTATTGAGTCAGTATGTGACCTTGCCCTTGGTGTAGTATCACTTAGATAGCTCTCATACATGGCAGTCTTACAAAGTCAAATTTTCACATTTCTTGAGGAAATTCATGTTTCCTAATGCAAGTGGTCTTGAAAGTTAAAAACTCAATTTGGTCCCAAATTTTTTAGTTTGATGAGAGGGTGACATGCCATGTTGAATTTTTCCAAATAATGAAGGTATTTTCAAGTTACAGTTGTTCAATGTTGGTCAACAATTACTACATGTTTCAATGTGGTAAAACAGTGGCAACATTGGGTATTTTTGCTTATGAATTATGCCAAAAATTGTTTATAGCAAGAGAGGAACAAAAGCCATATCTCATATCCTCTAAGTTCCTTGGGGTGTTAGATATCTAGGATATGGGCATGATGACATGAGAAATGCAGTGATGATGTGGCAACACAGAGCATGACAAGGAAAATTGGTGCAAGACACAAGTGAAATATGTTGGGAAAAATACTAAGGGGGAAGGGGGGTGAATCAATATTTTAAAGCTCACTTAAACTTTTATTTTCTTATTCAAATTTTTTTATGAAACTATACTGAAGCAAACCTGCGTGTGTACGTGATTGTTATGCAAATAACTAGCATATATCTAGTTAACTTACTTTTCAGTTAATTCATCATTTTTTAAATTGAACCAGTGTATCAGTACTTCAATAGGCATTATTAAAAAATAACCATGTGCAGTAAGAATAGAATAAACCATCACACATAAGTAACACATCAACACACATGAACACCAAGATTTTTTAGGTGGTAACCCCATGTGGGAGAAAACCATCGTTGTTGTCGTCTATGTCTTATTTTTATTATAAAGAAATACTTCTTACACTAGTATATTGGCGCAGACTCATACCCACACACAAGCACCCACCTGTAGAAGGATACAACCTTCTCTCGTTCTCTAGCACCTACTGGAAGGGAGCTCCAACCCCCTGATCTCATTTACCAGCACCCACTAGAAGGGAGCTCCAACCCCCTGATCTGATTTACCAACTACCACTGGAAGGAAGCTTCGACTTCCTCACTGAAGGCTCCAACCCTGAACACCTATAGGGACCATGTTTCATAATTTTCATACTGGATCCACCTGAACCAAACCATCAAATATGTAGGTCATGTTTCATCAAATTTTTAGACTAGACCCCCTACCATCATTTAAGCTCAATATCAAATAATAAAACTGAAACCAATCATCATATAAAGTCACTTAATCACTGTAACAACAGAGACACAAATCAATCTCAAACAACCAAGTAGTTAGATCATTGTAAATCCATTCACTAGAATACCAATCCACATATTATTCATCACAAAAACTAGATTATGTCACTACAAACCCTCATAAACCATATATCAAAATATATATGCCACAGTTCTTAATCATATCCATGAATATACACACTTTCCATTAAGCATACCAGCATACAGATCTCAAAACATTGTACCCTGAAACTGAATCATTGCCATACTGAAATACTCACTGAATCACTTACAGAACCAATCACGGATCTCTGAAACACATATAGATAGCAGCATCATTACCATTAAATAAATCATTCCACAAATAATTCAACCTCAACCATCATTATTAAACCCAGATCATCATGAAAGAATTCATTAACAAACAACACCAAACACAACAAGACTGATCAAGCTGATCAGACATCATATTCTGCAAAGCCCTAGCATATGTACATGACCCCTACAAAACACTTCTGCATATTTATGCGCCTTTCATATTTGATACCCGCGTATATATTTTTCCATACTACATAATAGATATGCTACTACTCAAATTTTGATCTACATATGTACACGTTTTTTCTAAAACAAACTTGCGTTCAGAACTGTAATTATTGACTCATATCTTCATTGCACAACAGAACTTCAGTCAAACCCATACATAGTAATAAACACACATAAAAACATTATCATCACAAATGAAACCAACCTATAAGATGATTATTCAATGTATAGTCATTTCAGATCTATTGGATTTGATCCATCATCATACTCCTCGGTGTATACTTATTTCAAACCAAACTATTCACTAATAACCCATAACTTGCACACCTAGTACTTTGATCTCCATATCCTTATATATCATATGCCTTAGCTAATACCTTAGGTTAATTTTGTAGTTATGTCGATGTTATTTTTTGACGGGATCAAATATTCGTTGTTGCACTCATTACTATGGGCCAATACTATGGTAAATACCCCTAGTATTTAGAATACCATGGTGCGGAAATTGTACGACTTTACTTTACCATACACATGTATGTACGTGGCTTTGCTTTACAGAACCCACGTATACTTCTTCAAACTTCATATTTATCATTCCCCTATCTCTGAATTTCTATGCCTTTGTCCAAACTCTCTGTCACATGTGTACTATCCTGTTATCACCATGTTGACAATCTTCATCAAGTAGGTTTCCATCAAGGACAACACATTTGTTATAATGCCAACAAAATCAAGGTAGTTTACAATAAACCTAGGTGGTAGAATCATCAAATTCATCATAATCAAGTGGAATATTGGGGTGTCATGGACCAACAAGTTGATAAGTGGACAAAAATGTAGTCGTTGGAAAGTCAAGATTTTTGTATTCAACCAATTATAGTGGGAAGTTATTCAAGTAATTTGAGTGGACCAAGGATCATGTCAAGTTATTATGTATCCATTGGAGAGATCACTAAGAATTATAGTGGGAAGTTGAGCATATTTAGACCATTATTTAGCTTTCAAACCATAAGCAAAGGGAATATTGTTCCTCTAAATAAATCTCAAGTGAATGTGTCCCTTTAGTGGGTAAAGTCATGAATGTAATTGTAATATCTTATTAAATTTTATTAGTCTATGACGTGTGGATGACAAGGGACGTATTTTCCTAGAGGTAGAGCCCAACTAGCCATTAGAATTTTTCTATAAAAGGTTAGCCTTCCTCCAGTACAAGGTTGTTGTTTTGTGAGATCATATGTTGTAATAAAAATAACTCATTTTGCAACTTGTGTATATTTTTACATTTTGTGGGTTGGTTTTTACCATCTTATTTTCTTGGCTTATTATCGTAACTAGGCTTAAATCTAAAACTATTTCCATTGAATAAGATTAGCAAAAGTTGGAGGAATGATTCCTTAAGGGGTTACATAACTAGATGGAGGAGATAAACTAGGGAACTAGCATGCTTTATTTCTTTGTTGCAAGTGGATCACTCAAACAAAAGTTGGAAGATTTTGAAAGGAAGCTTCAACTAGGAGAAGATATCATATTTCACCATACATTTGATTTGAATATTGAAGAATTCCATGCTATGGGTCACTCCTAGTTGATTTTTAAAAGTCAAAGGGGTTTAAAATCAAAGGCGGTGGCAAGTTATATTAGAGACCAAACTCACCTCCTTAATCAAGTGCAAGGCTAACTTAGAGACAAGTGTGTTTTGTGAAAGTTCCAACTCTATTATAGCGACTGGAAGTTATTCTTCTAACTGAATATTTTTATGTGCAGTTTATTTACTACAGAAAATAACGAATAAAATCACTAATGAAATTTTCACCAAAAATAAAATACACTGTGGAAAATAAATGGAATTGATAAGAATAGAACACACACACAATAAAAATGACACCGTTGATTTTGGACAAAATTCCATGAAAAAACCCAATGTGGGAAAACCGGTGCAACATTATTATTATTATTCAACATCAAAAATTTTGAGAACAATATATGGATGCCAAACTAACAATCCTCTCTTGAGAAATCACAAGAAAAAATATCTAAGAGAATTTCTTTCTCTCCACAAGCAATTCGGCCTCAACCTGACCTCAGAAACTGGCCCCCATAAGTCTCTGCATCACCCTATGCATAGGATCTATGTAGTCTCTCATACACACTGCCTATATCTGCCTTTGAATTAGACATCCTACCATTTTTTTCCTCTAGAAATGATTCGCTTGGCCTCCTGGTGCAAATATCGGCCTCTAGAAATTGAATTGATTTCCTTCTGAGTTGAATCAAACTACCTCCTTGAGGCTTTGTGCAAGCCCTTGTGCAGCGTCCTATGGAATAACTCAGCCTTTCTCTGTTGTCTCTTCCAAAACTATAAATATCCTCTGAAATCTCTCTAATGTTGCTCCTTAATCTATGTTGTTTGATCTCTGGCTCCAATTCTTCCCTAGGTGAATCTCTACTCTCTAGGAAATTTGATTTGCCTAGATCTCGCCCTCACTCAGTGTGTCTTCTCCAAACCCATTGACATGCTCTTATAATCTCTCGTTGGTGAACAAACTGCCACGATTAAATATCCATCAAAGGCTTATATCATCTCAAACTCAATTTATGTGAGTTTCAAGATCATTCTTGATCTTTCTCAATTAATTGTTGTTAATTAATCAATTTTACTAAGTTAGACTTAAGCATTTTTTAGTTATTGATCAATTAACTTAATTGAGTTGTCTCTATATGTTTTCTCCCGAAAATTTTTCTAGGTTTTGGATATCTTGTGTTCTTTAGCCTCTCTAACACAATTCAAGACTAGAACACTTATCTGATGCTAAAAAAATTAACACTCCCTCTTAGCAAGGAAGGCGTTCTCTCCCATAACATCTTCCCTCACGTTTTTTATGTCTGACATATGTGACAATCCACCAAGCCACTGCACATACTCTTATTCATCTACCACTCTGTAGTTGAACCATACTACATCTATGTTATTGTTAACATTGTACTATGCCTACTGCATTATTTCCAACTCTGCTCTTTGTTGCAACTAATCTCATGATGTTGTTATTCTTGCAGCTATTGCAACTGAGAACCAATATTAGAATCAATTGTGTCCTTGGACTAGCTCTGCAATTCTCTCCTAAGTCTCAAGCTAAAACTAGCCTTTGTATTGTATATTGAATATTTGTCTGCACCCTAACTAGTTCTACACCCCTCAATCACTGACTGCAACTAGTTTTACAACTATCCCTTAGAATCTGATTACGCCAATTTGACATTGATCCAACTGTTATTAAAATTTTGTGGACCCTGTAGCTAACGTAATGATCTAAGAGGAAACATGTCTAATGTTGTTCCTCCATGGATCCTTCCCAAATATCTACAACTCTAGGAATTAGAGCTCAAGATCTCCCCACCTTTCCCCTGATGGTATACCTGCATACAAAGTGAATTCATCCTCCAACCTATTGAAAAAATTATCCAACCCTGCCAAAGTTGTTGTATGCTCTTGCTTCTCTTCATCCAACGTTGGTTTGTTGCTGCAAAATCACTGTGCTCAGATATTCTCAACGAATTCTCTAATCTACTCATCGAAACCCTCTATCTGAAAAATCTACTACCTAGTAGAATTTCTACTGGGAAAATCAAACTTTTCCACCTGTCTGGATCTGAAAATCAAATTTTCTGCCCAACAACTTGAATTGTTTGGTTGGTCTACACAAATCTAGAAATTTTTCCAAGAGACTCCCTTTGAAGCTGCAAAATTTCTCCCTCGTTACTGAGCCACTGATATGTCTTCAACACTACTCTGATACCATGTGAAAATTCCAACTCTATTGCAGCAACTAGAAGTTATTCTTCTAAGTATTGTTATGTGTAGTTTATTTTCTACAGTAAATAACAAATAAAATCATTGTTGGAATTTTCACAAAAAATAAAATACATTGTAGAAATAATTAGAACTAAGAAAAATAGATTACACACAAAATAAAAATGACATTGTTATTCTTGGACAAAAGTCCTTGGAAAAACCTAATGTGGGAAAACTAGTGCAGCAGATGAGGGTTTTATTTTTATTATTCAACAGGAAAAATTTTGAGTACAATATCTAGATGCCAAACTAGCAACCCTCTCCTGAGAAATCACTAGCAAAATTATTTGAGAGAATTTCTCTCTCTCCGCAACAAATTTGACCTCAACCTGGCCTTAAAAACTGGCGCCCAGAAGTCTCTTCGTCACCCTCTACATAGGCTTTGTGTAGTCTCTCACACGCACTATCTAGATCTACCTCTAAATCAGATATCCTTCCTGTTGTTACCTCTGGAAATGATTCTCTCAGCCTCCTAGTGAAAATTCTAGCCTCAAGCAACTGAATCAATTTCGTCTTGCGGTGAATCAAATTGCCTCCTTGAGGCTCTACACAAGCCCCTATGCAACCTCATATGGAATAACTTAGCCTTTCCCTGCTACCTCTTCTAAAACTGGAAATATCCTCTAGAATATTTCTATTATTGCTCTTCAATATCCATTGCTCGATCTTTGGCTCAAATTCTTCCCTAGATGAATCTCTGCTCTCTGGGAAATTCAATCTACTTAAATCTCACCCTCACTTGGTGTGTCTTCTCCGTCAGTATTGAACTGCTCTTCTAATCTCTTTTTGGTGAACCAATGGCCATGATTATATCTCTATCAACAACTAAGATCATCTCAAACTCAATCTATGTGAGTTGCCAGAGAATTCTCGATCTTTCTCAATTAATTGTTCTTAATTAATCAATTTTCCTAAGTTAGACTTAGGCATTTTTTAATTATTAATCAATTAACTTAATTGAGTTGTCTCTAGGAGTTTTCTCCTGAAACCTTTTCTAGGAATTGGAGATATTGTGTTCCTCTTTGATGCAAGTCAAGACTAGAACACCTGTCTCATGCTACAAAAACTAACATGTTTCACATCCCTTCTCATGAGATATATTTGTTGTGGAAAAAGGTAAGAAACCACAATAATCATTTATTTATAAAAATCAAAATATTTACTTCTTTCGTTTTAGTTTATAACAATTGGTTTGTTGGTTTCTCAAGTTTTATCATAAGAAAGCAAGTTTATTTACCTTGCAATATTAAACATAAAATTATATCTAAACCAGGGATAAATAAATTGATTTTTGAGGTTTTACTGCATTTATTTTTCATGTTGTATCTAGTTTTTTGTTGCAGATTTGTGTGTTTTTTACTATTGTTACAAAACATATATGTAACTTTTAAAATATTCAACGTTTATACCAAGTACGTATTTTCATTTGGGATCTTTTACATAAGATCTAATATTAATATACATGTTGATCTATCAATTTAGAGTCAAAATAATTAGTATATCCAAATATTCCTTAATTAAATTCCTTACTAGAATTTTTCTGGACACAGTACCTAGAGATATTTGATCCCGAGACTTTAGAAATTCAATTTCCAACTTGCTAAAAAAAATTATTCATTGTTGTTCAAATTCTTGGGAATAATCTATTATAGTCAATCTAACCCTTCCTCTATTTTCGTCCCTAGATCCTTGATCTAGAGTGCCTTGGCACTAATTGGGTGGTCTATTAAGGGAAATTTTGTAGTTGTCCCTATACTTTTCTACATATTTTATAGTCTGCAATCATAGGGAAACAATCAACTTAACTCTATAAACCCTCTAACTAGTCATCCAATTAAAGAGATAACTTTAGATCTAGTTAAGATATTTTGTGTACACTCAATTTGACAATTCACATGTGATATCTTATGCTTTTGAGTGTCTCATCCCGTTCATTTTGAGTTCCTACTAATACACATAGAAAACTATTAGGAAAACATATAATTAACTCATCCACTTAGTCATGTTGATGGGCATCCCAAAGAGGTAAAACATAAGACCCTTCTAACCATTCCTATGCACATAAAGGCTATGTCAAACCTTCCTTTTGGCACTTGATGACACTTTCCTAGCTTAATGAGTTCTTAGGAGAATCAAAGAAATTTTTCATAATTTATGTGCCTAAAATAATGATTGTGCATAATATTGAAGGGATTTTGCACATATTTCAAGGATATCTATCTAGAGATATTCATGGGGCCTACTCCCTAGTACAGAAGAATCCCAACCCGACTGGTTGAGAATATTAAAGCTCCTTCCTGCTACTTCATGGTGGCCTAGGAAACAAGATCTATTTTTTTATGGATTTTGGAGGGAATGCATCCCTTCCCTTAAGGAGGTTTCCCCCTGCCCATCTTGTATAAATAAGAGGCTTGAGAAGTCGAGTAGGAGCAGAAGAAAAGCATAGTAGAGCATGTCAAGAATAGGAAAAGTTTAGATTTCAAGAAAGTTTTGTAACCATGCCATGTACAAGCAAATTTTTAGTTAATGTAAGTGATATTTGATTTTAGCTCTTAATCTATCATTTTTATAAGGGTTATAAGCTTCCTTGGGTTATGCTCACCCTAGGTGCTCAGGATCCCTCTTGTATTATTTTTGTTCATGCATTTGTTTAATTATACAAAGTATTTGCGAAGGTTACTTTCATGCATGGTTAATTAGATAGTTTTATGAGAAGTCATTTTATCTTTACATTTGGTGATAAAAGTTGTAGTGATTACATTATTTAAATGGCATGCTTACTTTACATTTAGTTCACTTTCCTTGGTGTTGTTTATTTGTTTTCCATTGTTCATTGTTTGATGTTTCTACACTGTACACTATTTTGTAGTTACAGGAAACCCTGCAGCCTTGCATTTTTCTAAATTAAACCTACCCCAAGTTGCTATGATGCCTTAGACCTGTGTATTTTTTCATTTTCCAACTTATCCTTAGCTTCCTTTCCCTCCAACCTCACATTTAGCACGTTCACCTACGTGTTGGAGTATATCCTATAGCAAAACAGGGACTCTTGTAACAGTTTGTAACATGCCTTCTAAACTCCTTCATATTTGCACCAAACTCATGATTTTCCTTCCTTAATGTATTACAATGCTCGTGGAACCCTAAGAATGGAGCTAAGAGGTAGAGAGACCTTGTAGATTCCTTTATTTGTTTTGTTGTAGATGTTGGGCCACATGAATTGTATCTTTTCTACACTTTGATACCTTTCCTCTTATTCATTTTTCACTTATATTTATACCACTACACCACCATTTTGGAATACAAATCCATCAAATCCATATGAATAATAAATAAGGTAAAGTCAACAGGTGCTCTCAATTCTATAAATTTTGTTTGTAAATTTTATTAAATTTGTATGAGTTACAGAATATGATAGTTTATGTAGCTTTTGCTAACATTTGCAGCCAAATCCAAGGTTTGAATAGGTTCCATGAGAGATAAATCAACTAGATAACATGGTAATATGAAAAATGTTACCTATATGGATTTCCATCGACTGGGCACAGACAAAAGAATTCGAGTTGACCATAATCTCAAAGTCAAACTCATTGTCAAATAATGACATGGTGCACCAAGCATAAGAACAAGGTATCAAGCGAGGATGACTCGTTATCAAGTGATATGATTTAGAATATTAGTTTGCAGTTCTAAGATCTTCCTCATATCATAAATAAAATGCTTTCATTGTGCTTAAGGATTCATCAATTTTTGCAAGTGAAATGAAGAGTTTTTATGTTAATTTTATGAGCAATTTAACATAAGCTAGAAACTGAACAACAACATAAACATGTACAGAACATCATCAAAAACACATTACAACAATCACATGATAAAGGAGTTCACCCCTCCTAGGCTACGTCTCCTTGGTCTAGCTTCCAATGGCTTGGGTCTCTATTATGATTAAAAGTGTAAAACTGTGTGTTTACAATGCTCAAATGCTTCTGAAACCTACTCCAATTAGTTCAGAATACTCAAAAATGGCTATCTAGCCTCTTTTTGCATCCAATTTGGTGGAAAACTGAAGAAGTTATGACTTCTCCTAGTTCTCCCATTATTCGTTCCACAAAATGCTCCATATCTGACAGGAACCCACAATTTCACTCCGAAAATCGCTAACTGAGCAAGAATTTCATTATGCGGCGGGCCATAATCCATTGGCATCGACTTCCTATCGCAAATCTCAATCGGTATATTTCTGTGGGCTTATGTTCTATGAACAAAGAGGGAAATGTGTGAATGCGATGTGGCAGACCCAACATGACTATTAACCAAAACATAAAGTCGTTTTGCATCCAGGATCCTTTCACATTTCGCAATCGGAGGATAACCTAGGGTCTTGTATATGCGAAACTTTGCACCATTGTGATTTGAGATTACGATATCACATCACAACCCAATACCTTCCAGGGGTTGATTCTGTAACACCGACCCTTCATCGATCTGCGATTGAAATCCATCGCATCATGCCTCTGGCCGATTCTTGAAAACCTTCCCGCCTAACTTATCGCATCACACCCTTCCCTGCTCGGGGCTGATTTTAATGCCAACCTACCTGTGATTACAATTTGTGACATGCGGGGGCCAATGGAGGCTTTCCACTTTGTGCCTCCTCATTCGCTGAAGGACCTTGCCACATCATCCAATCTTGCAATGTGAGCAAGTCAAACCTAAATTTTGACTTGCTCTAACGTTTGCATACCAGCTCAGATTTGAGTGTCATTCACACCGTTGGAATCAGAATGACGAGCTCTTCAATATAAAGCTAAGTTTAACAAGATTTTGAAACTTTGATTTTTTAGCCTAATTTTGAGCACCTGATCACTCCTCCCCACTAGAAGCCTTTTGGACCCCAAAAGGATCACTTTCAATTGTTCATTAGGTGAGGGTATAGATCCCTCACCTTTTCATCCTCTATCCATTTGGATTTTGAAGGAATTGTACCCTTGAGCCCACTCGAAGATAATCGATACTTCCCCTTTTTGTTGTCCTCATTCTTCTGTCAAGTATAGTGTCTTGTTGAAGCACATCAAGGAATTATGGAGAAAAGTCTTCAATAGATGGAATTTGAATATTATCTCCTTGATCTTCAATCAAAGGAGGCTCATACAACCTTAAATTCTCAACATTAACAATAGCATAAATTTTCATATATGAAGGCAAATCCAACCTAAAGGCATTATTACCAATCCTTTCCAAAATTCTGAATGGGCCATATCTAATTGGTTTGAGGTTTTTTCCTTCTCCTTGGAGCCTCTCTTTGTTAATGTGAAGCCAAAATTCATCACCAACTTGGAATTTGGGATCTTGACAATGCTTGTCATGCCTTCCATTGTACTTTCCTTGGCTTTTCTCAAGTTGTTCTTGAACCTTTTGGTGTACTAATTGTATTTGTACAATGAACTTTCTTGCTTTGTCTATGTTGCTATGACCTTCAATAGCAACATCTTTGCCAATAATAAAATCAAAAGGATATTTAGGCAAGTAACCCATGCATTCCTCAAATGGAAAAATTTGAGTGGTAGAGTGCTTGGCTCGGTTGTAAGCATGTTGAATATAGTGCAACTGTTCATCCCACAAAGTATGATGCTTGTTGCAATATCCACAAAGAAGATGTATCATCGTTATGTTCACTACCTCTATTTGACCATCTGTTTGTGGATGAAAGGTTGTACGCTTTTTCAATTTGTTGTCCATGAATCCCCACAAGTTTGACCAAAAATTCCTCACGAGTGAGAATCTCAATCACTAACAATGGATGTGGGCAATCCAAAATGCACCCAAACATTCTGAAAGAATAACTACGCAGTTTTTTCAGTTGTAACTTTCTTTTTACATGGCATCAAAATACACATTTTGTTGAACCTATCCAAAACTACATAAAAATAATCATGACCTCTTTTTTACAATGGAAGACCTCCTACAAAATCCATAGAAACACTCTCCCATGGTCGTGAAGGAACCGGAAGTGGTGTGTACAATCATAAATTCCTATTGCTAGGCTTACTAATTTCACATAATGAACATCCTCTAATAAAACGAGACACACTTTCAAGCATATGAGGCCAATAAAAATACCTTTGTAGATGTGTCATCGTCCTACTTACACCAAAATGACCAGCAATAAGAGAAGTATGTGCCTCTCTTATGATGTTAACTCTTTCTCCCTACGAATACAAAGCTTGCCAAGATGGTACAGAAAGTTATCATGCAAATGATAATCCAATTCCTCCACTTGGTTACTTTGACTCAAGCCTGCATAGACATCTTGAAAGTCATTATCTAATGCATATTGCTCAATATAACTTTCATGTAAAACAAAATTATGCTTGAGTAAAGTAGTTGCACTAACAATCGGCCTAGAAAGCATTGTTAACTCTTTCTCCCTGTGGAATACAAAGCTTGCCAAGATGGTACAACAATTTATCATGCAAATGATAATCCAATTCCTCTACTTGGTTACCTTAACTCAAGCTTGCATAGACATCTTGAAATTCATTATCTAATGCATATTGCTCAATATAACTTTCATGTAAAACAGAATTATGTTTGAGTAAAGTAGTTACACTAACAATCAGCCTAGAAAGCATATAAGCAACTTTATTGTAGATACCTTTCTTATACCTAATTACCAAGTGGAATTGTTGATCCATTGGAAGTGCCTTGATTGGTGCAACTTTGATTGAGATTGCAAGTATTGCAATGGTTCATGATCAGTGTGAATGATTGTTTCCTTACCCATCAGGTAGTGTTTCCATTTTTTCACACTTTGCACCAATGCATACAATTCCCTTTCATATGTAGGATAGTTAATCACTGCAACATTAAAAGTTTATGAATGAAAATAGATGGCCTTACCATGCTGCATGAGGACTATACACATAGCGTAGTCACTAGCATCTTTCTAAATCTCAAATCACTATCTCAAGTCTGAAAGTGCAAGTACGGGAGATGTACTGATATTTTTCTTCAACACATCAAAGGCCTTTTATTGTTTGCCTCCCCACTGAAAAACCTTTTTCACGTTGGTCAACGCATCCAAAGGAGCTGCTATAAGAGAAAAAAAAGCAATGAATTTCCTCCAATATTGGGTTGCACCTAGAAAAATTCGTACCTATGTAATTGTCTTGGGTCTTGGCCAATTTACAATGACATCAACCTTGGAGGGATCTATTTTCAACTCACCTCCTCCAACAATATGATCCAAGTAAACTAAATAAGTCTTTCCAAACTCGCACTTTGACATCTTAAGATACAATTGTTCTTTTTTCAAGACATCAAGTACTTTTCTTACATGCATGACATGTTCATCATGGGATTTACTGAAAATTAAGATTTCATCTAAATAGACTATGAAAAATTCATCAAGAAATGGCCTCAACACATCATTCATCACACACATGAATATAGCAGGAGCATTACATAAACCAAATGGCATAACTAGCTATTCAAACAAACCCTATTTTGTTTTGAAAGTTGTCTTCCAAATGTCTTCTTAAGTTATTCTAATTTGATGGTAGCCACTTCTTAAGTCTAGCTTAGTAAAATATTTTTCATCTTTCAATTGATCCAATAAATCATCTATTCCAGGTAGTGGGTAACAGTTCTTTACCGTAATTTTGTTTAATGCACGAAAGTCCACACACATGCACCATGTTCCATTATTCTTTGGCACCAAGATAATCAGTGAATCATAAGGTGGGGAAGATGGTCTGATGATCCCTTTATTCAACAACTCTTGGATCTGTGTCTTAATTTTTGTGCTTTCCATCACTAACATCCTTTACATGCCAATGTTAGGAAGAGGATAATCTTACCACAACTGTATCTCGTGTTGCATTCATCTCTTGGGAGGTAATCCATTTGGTTCCTAAAACATTTCATCATATTATTTAACTGTCAACCAATTCAGATTTCAAATTCAAATCAAAACCTTTAAAAGCTTCATTATCAACATCATTTTTGGGTTTGATCATGAGAAGCACAAAATTCTTGCTCGAATTCACTAGTCTTTTCATCTGCCCTACATTAACAAGCGAAATATTTTTTTTTTCTTGTTGTGAGCTCTCACAATATATTCTACTTCATTTTTGAATAAATGATATTTATTTTCATGTTGATGGAAGATAGATTTTATGTCATAAAGGTATGGGCTCCCCAAAACCATGCCACATATATCTAACGGCACAACGTCAAACTCCACTTCATCTATGAAATTTGTAGTAATAGTGAATCTCAATTTACAATTTCTAGTAACTTGCAATTGTGCATTGTCACATACCCATCCAAGTGGATACATTTTATGATTTCGAACAGTTTCCATATTTAAACTCTTGACAATGTTTTTAGGGATAAGAATGGCTTGAGAGCTAATATTGAACATCGTATCAATCTTGTTATGTTTTGAGATCACCTTTATATGAAACAATTCTATTCTCCTCTTTCATTTGGAGTTTCATTATGCAAGTTTGAAGAACTACTGTTGGCAAAGGATTCTTTTCCTTTTGACCCCATGGTTGTGATTTTAGTTTCATTGCCCGAATCGGATCCCAAATCCTGTTGAGTGGTTGCAGTTGTCTTCTATTTTCCCTTGTTGTCATTTCTTTTTGCTTTTATTTCAGGATGAAGCTTCCAACCGTGAGTTTCATCGTGACCCTCTCTGGAAAAGTGTTTTTGTGTAATTTTCTCTCCTTTTTTGGTAGATGCATTTTTCATTGCCTTCCCTTTGAAAGCCTTTTATTTTCCCTTACTCTTAAATGGATTTTTACTACCTTCTTCTTGGGTGTTTTTCCCTCTTGCCTCAAGATGAGTGGCTTGCACACACACATCATCTAGATTCTTGGAATTAAACATTAATATAGTATGCCTAAGGTAACCCTGTAAATCCCCTATGTACTTCAGCAAAGTGTCCTGTGACTACAAATCTACACCTAACATCAGAGACCTTTTTCTGAATTATTGGGTGTAATCTTGCACATTTTGACCTTTTAGTTGTCTAAAATTCTGCCAATTCATGATGGCTTTCTGCATATAAGCTAGGGGGTATAATTTTATTTTGATTGCAACAATGAAATAATTCCAAGAAATAGAGATCTAATTGTGTATTTTTAATCTCCTCTTGGGTCTTTGATTCCCAACATACTAGTGTTGCACCCTCGATTCTCAAGGAAGCTATCTAAATCTTTATGTCATCATCTTCAAGGTTTTGAATCCTACAATAGACCTCCAACTGAAGAATCCAATTATCAAGCTTCTCTGCATTCACTTCACCATTATACATGGGCAACATGAATTTAACATCAAGTTTTAAAAAAGGTGATTTACCAGTTCCTTTTGATGAATGATAATGAGTATTAGTAAGGGTTGTATTAGTGGAAGAGTGTGAAGAATAAGATGAAGAAGATGGTGGAGAGGTTGGAGGTTTGTCTCCATTCCCATTACCTCCTTTTCCATTACTTCCTTCTGAAGAGCCTTCTCTTTTGGGAGGTTTGGAACTTTCTCCTTGAAACCTACTATTCCTCTCTTCATAAAGGACCTTCACCATCTCTGTCATATCAAAGAAAGCCTTTCTAAAGGTCTTATCATGTTTTGTCATGTTTGTAGGTTCTCCTTCATGATACATGATCTCTGGAGTCTCAACTTCAACTTGAGGTTGAACTGGTGTTGGAGATTGTGGCAACCTCGCTCTTCTTCCCCTTGACCCAACTTCAGGGCTTCCAACCTGCTTTCCTTCACCTCTTTTGAGTTTTAACCTTGTAAGCATGACATAAACTTGCAAACAATTAAATCCTTCTTTCACAAAGAAAGCCTAGTGCTCTGATACAAAATTAATCTGATTTAGAATATTAGTTTGCAGTGCTAAGATCTTCCTCAGATTATAAACAAAATGCTTTCATTGTGCTTAAGGATTCATCAATTTTTTCAAGTGAAATGAAGAGCTTTTTTGTTAATTTTATGAGCAATTTAACATAAACTAAGCTTAAACATTTACAAAACATCATAAAAAAAACTTTACAACAAGCACATGATAAAGGAGTTCACCCCTCCTGGGCTACGTCTCCTTGGTCCAGCTTCCAATGGCTTGGGCCTCTCTATTATTCTCAAAAGTGTAAAAATATGTGTTTACGATGCTCAAATGCTTCTGAAACCTGCTCCAATTAGTCCAAAATACTCAAAAATGGCTATCTAGCCTCTTTTTACATCCAATTTTGTGGAAAACTGAAGAATTGATGACTTCTCCTAGTTCTCCCACTACTCGTTCCACAAAATTCTCCACATCTGACAGGAACCCACAATTTTTCTCCAAAAATATGCTAACCAAGCGAGAATTTTGCTATGCAGCGGGCCATAATCCATTGGCACCGACTATCTATCGCAAATTGCAATTGGCGGAGTTCTGCAGGCTTATGGCCTATGAACAAGGTGAGAAATTTGCAAATGCAATGTGGTGAACCCAACGAGAGTATTAACGAGAACCTAAAGTCGTTTTGCATCCGGGATCCTTTCACATTTCGTAATTGGAGGATAATCTGGGGTCTTGTATCTGCGGAATGTTGCACCGTTGCAATTTGTGATTGCGATATTGCATCGCAATCCGATACCTGCTAGAGGTTGATTTTGTAACACCAACCCTTCGTCGATCTATGATTGCGATCCATCACATCGCGCCTCTAGCTGATTCTTGAAAACCTTCCTTCCTGCCTTATCGCATCACACACTTCCCTGCTCAGGGACGATTTTTAACATTGACCTGCCTATGATTGCGATTTGCGACGTGTGGGGGCCAATGGCAGCTTTCCATTTGGTCCCTCCTCATTCGTTGAAGGACCTTGCCACAACATCCAATCCTGCCATGTGCGCAAATCAAACCTGAACTTTGACTTGCTCTAACTTCTGCATACGAGATCAGATTTGAGTGTTGTTTGCACCGTTGGAATCAGAATGACAAGGTATTCGATCTGAATCTAAGTTTAAAAATATTCTGACACTTTTATTTTTGAGCCTAATTTTGAGCACCTTATCATTATCAAGTGAGTGAGATCATGAAGGATTTGAAGAAAATTTTTGTATTTATCACATGATTCAGTCCATAGATAGTGAATCATGAGAGTAAAACTCTTAATAGAATTTGATGTCTAAGGTTTCAATCTGTAGAGCTAGCCTTTAGCACATTTTTTCTTAGAAGTAGTTATTTTTAAACTTTATAAAAATGCTTCTTTGAGAAGCATACAACCTGATTATTAAGTGTTGAATGTTAAATATTGATCGTATGTTGGAAATTAGTACTATTGATAAGATTTTGTTCAACTAATAATATCCTTTTTTATGATTATGCTTTCATGAAGAGATCTGGTGTTTGATCAATAGTTTCCTGAAATTTCCACCTCTTGTGTGCTTCAGGAGGGCCCCTTGACGAGTATGGGTGTATTTTAATTTCCTTATGTTTTAATTCTACAAAATAGATTAGTTTCTTTTATGCTCAATCTCTACAATATTTAGTTCAAGTCTTTTGATTAGATGTTCTATTTTGCACACATTGTCTTTAGATGCTTAATTCTCACTCATTATATTCTTGTTCTTTTGTAGATAAAGTTATTCAATAAAACCTGAAAATACAAAAACATTTATTTAGTTACTTCTTAATTTAAGTCTTTTTCCTTTGCAATGAAATAGTTTCAGATTTATAGATATGTGCATAAATGAATGATTCTAAACTTTGAACACGCATACCAATAATCTTAATCGGCTTTTATCTCATAGATAGGTGAAATTTGAATTTAGTATCATTTTCTTATTATCATAGAATAAACTGCCTTTACTTTCCTTAGCATAGAAATCATTTTCTTCCTTAGAAACAGAGTTTTTACTATTTTCTAGAATGAAATTGTCAACTGAAATTTCATAGAATAAATTTCATGCCTTTTGTAAAATAAACTCATTTTCATGTTCAATAGAATATAACTTAGAATAAGAACATAGATTTATAGTAATAACCTACATTTAAGAAGCCGTCATAAGAACTTTCATAAAAATAGAATCTAGCATAAGAGCTTGATTGTTTTCATAGTATAAAAATTTAATTAGCTTTCATAACATAGAATTGGTTTCATAGAATAAAATTGCATTTATTTTTCCTAGAATAGAATTGTACTTTCAATTTTAAATAGATTAAGATTGCATTGCTTGCTAGTTTAGAATTTACTGCTTTCTATAGATTATGTCTTATTCAAGTTTGTGTCTTGTTTTCCTAGGAAGTGTGTGTGCTCATGTTAAATATTTTCATGATTAGGATTTTATTTTAGTCTTGCAATTTCTTTCATAAAGTATATTTTCCTTTTGAAATTGAAAGTTAATTTCCTAGCATATTGTTGATGTTGTTGGACCCACCAACATGTCAAGGGGATCTCCCGGGTAAGAAGTCCCAATTAGACCTCAGACCGTTTGGTGTAGGAGTCCCAGTAGTGGGTCATAAGGTAATACCTTGATGACGATGTCGTACAGAGGCAAGTAAGATAACTCTATGAGTAACAAGGGTGTGACTTGTTAGCGCTCAAATCTACCTTAGGCTTGAATAAGGTAAAACTCAAGGCTACATCAAACCACGCTCAGCCTCGTAGCTAGCCCTACGAGGATAGGAGAGGGCTCTCTCCGGGTCAATCTCGGCAAAAGATAATCAACGAGGTCGAGATGACTGAACTGATGACTAATTTTAGGCTAGGTATGAAGTACAAAGACTGTGAAATTGAGTTTTTGAGGTTTTGTTGAATTCAAGGGAAAGGCAATTTTGGGTGTGGGGATGAGGCACAGCTTTTGCAAAGGTCTACTTGGGGCAATATAGGCAATTGTTTTAATGCCTTAAAGAAAGTGATATGGGTAGATCAGACTAGTGAGGAGCTAAGGAGAGCAAGGAAGTCTCAAGGATTCTCCTTAAACTGAAGAAAACATAGAAAATTAAACAATTTTAAAGAGAGCATAGCAAGTTCATGGATTCTACCTTAACACTCCATTTGTTTAATTACAAAAGATTAAATAAAGAAAGTGTTACACATACACAACTTACAAGTACTGAGAGAAACGCACCATCAACACATAAAGCCACATGAATCCCAAATAGTGCTGCAAAACCCTAGTCTTTCCTTTGCCAAAATGCAGATAAAATATGTACAATATAGTGTCAAGTTATTCCCAAGAGTCCAACCCTGAAAATGACTAAGAAAATACATAATATAGGCAAGCCAACACATTCCCTTGCCTCTAGGGGTCGAGCTCATCATCCTAGGAGTTATTTCAACCAATTCTAAACTAAGCACTACAATCTAGGCAGTCAAAACAACTTGCCTCTATAAGCTAGGAAACCAATTCATTCATTACATTTTTGCTATTTTATGAATGAATCATCTAGAATAGGTAAATAAGTTTCAAATCAACATAAAGTTCCATTAATTACATCAAGAAGGGTGAAAAATCCCATCACAAGTCAAAATTGGTCAAACTGGCTTCTTTTGTTGCGCTAAGGAGGAAACCTGTGCCAAAAAACCCTGTGCACCGCGCGCCTAATCCCTTTGCGCTGCGCGCCTTTCCACCTGCTTTTGGGGCACTTCCTGGCATCCAAATTGAGTTTAGGTTGGCTTGTTGGAAATCCCTGGATGTCTACTTTCTAACCCAAGTGGAATTTTCCAATTTGGTGTCCATTTGACCCTCCAAAAGTGCATTCTCCCAGAAGTACTTCCTGTTGGTGCAAAAAGTGGCAAAAAGGTGATTTTCATGATGTTTTTGAGCCGTTTGGTCACCCAAAACTTGATGAAATGCCTTGGCAATGGCTGAGCATGTTTATTTCATCATGAAAAATCCAAAAGTATAAGCCATCTGTGATTTCGACCTCCCCATCTTATGGGTCGCGCGCTACGCGCTACGCGTAGAGCCAAAAAACCTGTTTCGCAAGCCAAAAATTTTGAAATGACAAAATTTTCTCCAAATTTTCCCAAATTTGGAGTGAATACCCTCCATTATGTATCATGCTCAACTAACGAAGCCTCGACCAAAACTCGAAGCGGATCGGGCCTTTTGCGTTGTTTTTGCGCTTTGCTCAAACGCCTCTTGAGGATCTTCATTCTCGCTTTGCAAACATGCATGCGAGCCCAATAGTGAGTTTTCATGTGACGAAGCATGTCTTTGTCCCTATTTGCCTTCACCAACAACTTCTCCAAATGAGTGTTCACCCGGATGAGCATTGATTCTCGATCAATAGGTGTCAAATCACCGGGTCTCTATCGGGCCAATTCTCGGTCTTCCCGGATCTTCCGCAGCTCATAAAGTTCATGCTCATCTTCCAGCTGTTTGTTGCGCTGCTCCAAGTAGTTGATCACCCATTTAGCCATCTGCAATTTCTTTTGCAGCGACTCATTCTCGGCCCTTTGCTCTTGGATGATCTCCTTGAGCTCCAAGTTAGGCGAGCTAGCATCAACATCAATGATACCCATATCCTGACCTCCTGAAGGACCCTCATAAACCATGGGTCTCTTGCCCCTATCCTGAATCTATACCTGTGCTGAAGACAGAGGCGAGACCTCTTCCACATGATGTGGAGATAATAGTCGCTCTGCTAATGATGTCAACGAGACCCCTTCCACCCCGGGTGGAGATAGTACTCGTCGTGCGGATGCAAATAAGGCCCTGTGGCCTCTATGATATGTCACATATACTGGAGCATCAACATGCTTGGTCTCAGGAATGTCAAACTTCTGTGAAGGCCCTCCCTCATCATGAACTCTCTCTGGAGGAGGCTGTAGCACAGAAAAGTAATCACGGGAGATGAAATCCTCCCAAGCAATACCCTGTTGTGCCAACTGATGCATCACTATGATTTTGATCAATGCATAGTGATATATGCTCCTATGCTGATGTGTTGGGCTCTTCCTCTGTACTAAAGGCACCATCCTCTATATGTTTCGACACATGAAAAATGGAATGTTCATCATACGTACCCGTGTGAAATGCATCAACAAATGGACATGGTACGCATAGAGACGGGAGAATCTGCCCTCACAGCTGAAATACCGAATGATGAGTTTCATCAACGGTGCAAACTGATCTTTCAGGAATCTGAAAGGAAAGGCTACACTCAAGTGTCTGATATATCCGGGCTTGATATATGGCTCATAGTAATACCTGTCTAGCATCTGGCATTTTCTCCATTCCTCCCCTACATTTGGTATCCCGGTGGCCTGAGCAATAGTGTCGGGTGACAAGGTAAAATCCACTCCAGCAAGGTTTACATGACCATCTTGTAGGTTAAGGACAAATAGACGGACTAGTTCCCGATGATGCTGAGTTTGTGAGATCCTCTCACAATATTGGTAACATGATTGGCACCGAAAACAATCCATTGCAAGTGGGCAAGCTTGCAATTGAGCCAAAGAAGTAGGCTCCTCCCTAACATGCTGTCCACTTTTGCCACCTTTGTGATACCTCCATGGCACATTAGGCACACTTACCTCCGGTGTAGTGTCACTATCATACTTCTGCTCATATATTGACTTGGTCTCTGACATGTTCTTTAAAAACAAGGTATTTGGAATATATATATGCTAATATACAATTGTGTACAAAATTGACTGTAGACTTTTTTCTTTTTCTCAAAATGTTGTAACCAAGGGGACACAAATGACAAGGGAATTGTTAGGAAAAGGGAAACATTTAGGGAAATGGGGAAAATGGAAATAAAACAAAGAATTTAGGGAAGGGAAGGGGCATGGAAACCTTGAAATTTTAGGGTTTTGGGATGAGGTAGGGATTATATGTTTATAATAGAAGGGAGGGATTAGGATTTTGAGGGAGGATGGTGTGGGGTTTAGGAGGAATTATTGGGAAAATAATGGTGAAAATAGGGGATGGGAAACAAAGGAAATAGGAAAACCTTGGCAACAGTTATTTTTGAAAACCCTACAGCAATCTTGGCATTTAAATCTTTACAGCAAATTAATTGACAAGGAAGGGTTTTACACTTGGTTTTTCATGGCAAATATATCATAATTTCTTTACATAAACCATCCAAAAACCAAGAACAAGCCGTGAATGTAAGCCTACCTGTGATTTGATGTGTGAGAAGAGGTGTTTGAGTGGTGTTTGGGCAAAGTTTAGGCATAAACTTCTATGCGCCGCGCGCCTCACCCAATGTGTCGCGCGCTCCTGATGCGCCGCGCGCATGTAAAATAGCACTGGAATTTGTCACTTGATGTGCCGCGCGCCTTGGAAATGGCCCAATTTTCTCACAAACTCACAAAATCACCTTAGAACAATGCTCTTTGCTCTTGGAATGTGGAATGGGTTGCAAATGAGGAGAAATATCTTCATAGACTCCTTGTTGATTTTTGCTTAACCCAAACCCCATTTTCTTATGTTTGGTTGTTGACACTTTTTCAAAATTAATAGGCTCTGACCTTTTTGGTTTCCCCTTTAAAATTGGTTGAAATAATGATTTTCTCTGATAATTTTTTGCAGGGATAGCTCTGATATGCTCTGGCAAAGGAGACCAAGGCTGCATTTGAACGATTGAAGAACTTAAATTTTTGACAATTTTTTACAAAAATGGGATGACGACTTATCTTCAAAACAGAGTTTTGAAGAGAAGTCATACTTTATCTGTACAATGATGAAAATTATTGAAGTGATGATCTATCAAAGACATCCCTCTAGCCTGCTGGTCCTTTAAGACTTTTCAAGACAAAATTGACTCAACCCTAGACCTAAGACCTCAAAATTGAAAACATGATTGTAAATGACCTTTGAAGGCTTATTTTAATGAATAGACCTGAACCAGCAGTGCCAAGCATGAGGGGAATGAGTGACACAAACTGCTCCATCAGAGTTATGGCATGCATAACGAAATGCAACTGATCAAAACTGATGGGACACCTAATCATGAAATGCAAAAGAGCTTTGATCTCTGACGGAGGGATAACTAGACCGACTCTAACATGACTGATGCAGAGAGTCAAGGAATGTGTACAAGAGGTTCCAACACTTCGAAGGAAGAGGAAGGTGAAGGTGAGTTCCAGGTTGAAAGGGATCGGTCCCAACTCGGCTAGGAACACACCACACAAAGGGTTGTTGGCATTATGACACAGGTTTGGCACTATGATACAAGTGTTGTCCTTGATGGCAACTCACTCAAATGTCAAATCAACAGTTCAGGCTATCAGAATAAAATAAAATGAGGTATACGCAGGTTCCTCTTAGCAAAGTTGTGTATATACGCGGGATCACTGATCAAAAGGTGCGTATATGTATACATGCACTTTCTTGTAGAGAAAAGCGTGTACATGTGGGAAAGTTTATGTTTGGTCCATGGTATTTAGTCCGACATATTTGAACCTATGGTTTTGGTCCTTGGTTTTCATACAAAGTATTGAACCCTAGTATTGGGTCCCTAGTATTGGTTTTCAATGGTTTTGTACCATGGTTAAGAAAGGCCTAAGACTATAAAAAGAGAAGGAGATCATTTGGCAAAGGTATCGATTCAAGTGTTGAATATCTAAAGAAGAGCAAGATCGGGAACACTGTGATTGATTATGGTGCAGTGTTGAATCTAATCCAAGAAGGAACCTGAGTGCTAAAAGATGGATAAGTTATATTGATGAATCAAGACCTTAAGGCTTAAATGGCAGTATCATTGTATGGTTTTTGATCTGTTATATTTGGCGCATGATTAGATCTCTAAATCTGATAAACTAGGTATATTTGATGTCTGAAACTAGAAAAGAGAAAAATTGTCTTGTATAGATCTGTACGCAGGTTCCGCACATCAGGAGCATGCATACACGTAGGTTCAGTGAAGCAAGATAGCGTGTACGCTGGTTGGCATTGATACAACTATGTATGTATGCATGTTTCTGCATAGTGAAGTAGCGTACATTTCATGAAAGTTGCTTTAGCTGCTTCTGTTTATTGCTGCAGTGTTCTAGGTTCAGAATTGGTGTCTGGTTACTGTTACTGTTTTTCTGGTTACAGCAGTCTGAGAAGTGTTTGGTTGATTCTATATTGGGTTTTACAAAGGATATTGATTGTTGCAGATATACTTGATGTTGAATGATGATATCCATGGATCCAGTCTGAAAATTCATGAAACATGGTCCCTGGAAGAAAGGATAAGGTTGTTGCCTTCTGCAGGTAGTAGCCTGTGTACTAGTACCTCAGCTAGTACAAGAGCTAAGGGGGTTGTAGCTCCCTTCCAGGTGAAGCTGGAGAACGAGAGAAGGGTGTAGCCTTCTACAAGTAGTAGCCTGCATGCTGGTATAAGACTGCACTAGTACATAATCATTGTAAATATAAGTTTCTAATTGAAAGAAGATAGAGACAAATTGCAGCAAATGGTTTTCACCCACATTGGGTTTCCACCTTATATCTTGTGTTCTTGTGTGTGACTGTCTGCACTATTTTTCTATTCCTAATTGATATATGGTTCTGACACACATATTTAAGACTAACATCTGAAGAATAATTAAATTACAAGTCTGTGAGTTATACGCTATTTTATTTAACCAAAGTTGCGTATATACGCTGGTTTATCTAACTAAAGTAGCGTATACAAATCTGTATATGAATTGAAAAATAATTGACTTGATAATACTGATTCACCCCCCTCTTAGTATTATTTCCAACAAGGGCATGCATAGCTTCTGGCGATCAGTCCACTCGGATGCGATAGTCACAACAACAAGGTAAGATAACACGAACACCACTCACGGATCAGTCTGAGATGAGTGTGATGGTTGATATAGCAAGGTTCATGAGAAAGGTCTATCTAATGTCCGGTAGATCAGTCAACACGGACAGTGAGAGCATTAACAACATATGCAACACATTAATAACAAGATTCATATAATTGCATACAAATTAGTTCATATACAAGTATGTAAGCTAGACAACATATATCATTAAGGAAACCAAAATAGTCCAACTACAATAACAACATATGCATGAAAATGTTTTGTCTCTTATTATTAAAGAAGTGTAAGTCACAATCATACAATACACCATGTAAACCTGTTAGCCCCAACAGTGGAATGTTATAGCCACATCTGCCTGCTCCTCCAAAGAGACATACTAGCTCCGTGCAGCGGAGAAGCCAAGGAATGTTACAATATTGTCCAAGCCTTCTTCAATATAGTCTTAGTAGAAGCCTGGCTGACCAAAAGCCTTTACAATGAGTTATGAGGGACTATTTATAGCAAAGGGTGGGGTGACCCTTGACATTCCCTTTTGTGACAGTTCAACTACACTCATGACTCTTCACCTACTCTATGATTGTTACATCTAACTGTTGACACTCGACTTACATTTGACATGACTCAACATTACAATACACATGTGCTCATGTGCGACAACATGGCTTGAGCAAGCCTTGCAAGACATCATTGACACTCGATTCATTGTGATGAGACCAACTCTTTGACATGCTTTTGATGGTGAAGGTGGTGAGCTGATTCCAATCTTGGCCGTCTGTGATGATGTGCATGCACCTCATGGTGACCTCTTGCTGAAGCGAACTCTTGCCTCTATTGCAACCGGTGGATTGGTTCAGCCCCTTCATCCAACTCGTCTGTTAACATGTGCATGGTCTTCTTGGGTATGGTTGAACTGGAAACACATTGATGCATAGTGTTTGTGCTAATATTCAAGTGTGTTTTGGTGGTCATGCACATCAACTTGCCGAAGTACATGTTCAGCCCCAGTTGGACTTGCTTCTTGTCTTTGCCTTGGTGAGTGTGTTGAATGGGTTGGATCGCATGCATGCGCTCAATGACATGCATGCTGCTTGATCCCTTGTATGCGATCAATGACATTGCTCACCATGTTTTCTCTGTGTCAGCTATTGGGATAGAGCATTAACTTGTACTAGCGCGGTTTCATCTGCGAGTGTATGTTGTGCCCACTATTGTTTTGTTTCCTACTGCAACTTATTGGATTGTTTGTCTAGCTTCATGTTCCTCCTAATTTGTTGCTTCAACACATGCAACTCCTTCTTTGTTCCATCTTCTACCTTCGCATGATCTTCTTGTCACGTCGTCACTTCATAGCCTGAGTCTCCAAAGTTGCTTTCATTATCAGTGGATCTGCTTGATCTTGCAAATTTGCTCCACGTCTATGTTGTTAACAACCTCCCTCTTGCATTCGCGGAATTTGCTTCATTTTTTGCATTTACTGCATTCGGTATGCTGCCTTCGGCTGTTGTTTATGATGCTGCTCGATGTGATGTTGTTGCTTGATGTCCTTGTCCACAAACAACTTGGTGTCTTCATGAGTAGGTAAGCCCATGGACACTTGATCGACTGCATATCCAAGCATGATTTGAACGGTGTCTTCGTCTCTGCTCTCTTGGAAACCATTGTACATGTACTGCTGAGAGGTAAAGACATGGAAACACTCATAGCAAGCAATCTAGCAGTCGAAATCCAAAATGAACACTGGCTTGCAACATACTTGGGTGAATGATTATCAAGGTTGCGCAATTTCTATTGGGAGGTCAGAAGGCTGACTGCCAAGACTGCACAACGCACAGTCTGGGCTGCTGGGAGACCAATTGACTGCTGGAACTACAAAATGCACAATCCAGTTGGGTAGTTGGCTGTTGTGATTGTGCAATGTGTGATTCCAGTTGGGAAAGACTGCTGGCCCAGGGACATATTTGTGCAAATTTTTGGGCCAAGCAACCACTCACCTCCAGAAATGTGAAATTCAGTCCAGGAAACTAGTGCTGGGCTAGAATGTGCAAATATGAAGAGGAAGGTGAGCCTTCCTTCTCTATATTGCGCAATACAGCCTTGGTGAAGGCAAAGACCAGGCCGAGGTTGTCCCAACTTGCTGACGAGCAACTGAAAGAAAGTAAGTTGATGAAATGCATGATGACACTAAGTGATAGCAGAAGTGATAAACGGTGCATGCAAAACATGAATGGAAGATTGAGCAAACAAATCAACATGCATGTGGGTGAGGTCGTTCTCTAGTTGGGCAAAGGTCCATGCAAAACAGTTTCATGCATGCGACAACAGTGAGATAGCAATGAAAATTGAAACAAAGCTAGGATAAGCTATAATATATGTAAACGATAGCATGCATTCAAAGAAATCAATCAAACAACACTCACACAAGTGAATACACAAAAAGCGATAGAAATGCTAAAAAAGACAAGTCGAGGCCACTCTCCCGTGAATCACTGAGCCGGAAGTGTTGAAGAGTCCTAGATGTGTTGTGGGATGTCAAAGCTCCAAGATTGATGTGAATGAATGAGCTCTGATGCGTCGAATAGATAAGTTTGGTCACAGGACGCACATGCCACAAATCTAGGAAAAAGCGACACTTGGAGGGAGACTTCTAAAACAACTTTGAATGTAACCCCCGGCTGCTAAAAATAGCTTATTGAATCATGGGATGCCTTTTGGATGTTTTCTCTTGCTATTCTAGGAAGATCAAGTCATGCATGCATGTAAGTCAAGTTTCCTCGGTCCCGAGTGGAACTAGTCAACCTAACTGTCCATGAATGCTAATGCTCAACTATTTGGGGAAAATGTGCATTCCTGAATGTAAGATGGGATGACTACCCAATAGTTGACTTCTGCCTAGATTTATGCAAAACTTGGGCTGAATTTCCTGTTGATGGGAACATTTGTGCAATTCCTACTAGTAGGGTTCGCTGGCAGGGTTATGCAATCCTGGAACCCAGCAGGTTATCAGAGGGAATTGTGCAATTCTTGGAAGGGAAAGGTTGGTTGCCCTCCAGGAATGCACAAATTTCACTGGGAAGTTGCTCAGCCTGTAGCTAGACCAAGTCCAGGTGAGCAACCCGTGAAGGGAAAAGATAAAATTGTGATCAACAGGCTGCCTTTGAGAAAGAAAGACACTGAAGCTTGAGGACTTGACGAAGCAAGGCAAGTTGTTGTGAAGGTTGGTAGGGAGGCTCCAGAATAGGCTAAGGAAAAATTTTGGAGAGTTGTTGTAGCCGTTACATCACATATATTATGCAAGTGTGCTTCACAAGTCTATGAACTTGGATTGATAATATAATGGCAAGTAATTTAACCAACAATTAAATTACAAAACATTTTTGGCACTGTTGTCGAGGAAGTATACATAGGTATTTACTTTCAATTTAGCATGTATTTTATTTTACACAACTCTATTTAGGAGGAGCGGTAAGATGAGAGGTAAAAACTTGCGCATCACAATTATGGGGTTCTTCCTAACTAGAGTTGTTGTAATTGCATCTCATTTTAGCTTCATTCATTCTTAGATTCATAATTAAAACCTTATATTAAAAATCATATAGGATGCATGTATAGGGAATGAGATTCTAAGGGTATATTTGTTAGTGGACGTAGTTCAATTTCATTATCACCAACAACTCCCACTAGACCACGTGGTGTTGTAAGAACCACATCATCACCCATATCACACATTCCATCTTTTGCAAGTAGAATAACACTTCTTGAGGTACAAATATCAGAAATTCTACCTAGCGAACAACCAACTTCATCTACAAAGGCAGTGGTGGAAGAATCTACATCTGAAGCCAAATGAGACATCTTCCTTTCTTCAACAAGTGAACAACTTATTGGACAAGAATTAGAAGTACCTAATGAGGAAGAAGAAGAGGGAGAAGAAACTTTTCCTAATTAATCATTGTTAGAGGAACCAGAGGAACTAGAAAAAAAATAATCAGTTGAGGAACCTTATATAAGCTCTGAATAATAAACAATGGAAGAAGGAGAAGGAGAGGTACATGATGAACAGATAGGAGGAGGAGGAGAAAGACCACAAGTTGGTGGTGGTAGAAGAGGTGGAAGACCTACTCTTGGAGGTCATAGAGATGGTAGAGGTGGAAGAGGTTGAAGAACAAGAATAATAAATGATGGAGATAAAAATGCAAAAGATCCCTTTAGATTTAATATTTAAGACACTGACACTACTATTACTATGAAGAATATTTCTTCATCTGCTCTTCCCATCTACCATGGTCTTAGAACAGAGGATCTAGATGTTAGTTTTTGGTAGCATCAGAAGTGATCTGGCCTCGAAAATTGGTGGAAAGTCTAAGGTATATGATTTCTAAAGAACCCGAAAACCATTTGGTGAAACTCCACGAGGATTGTATTTTATTAACATAATTAATATTTTTAATGGGGTTCCTAAGTCTAAACTTAAGAAAATTAAAATATTAATGGGTATTAATCAAAATATGGGTGAGAATGATCTAGAAGGTGGTTCAAGTCATGTTTTAATCTTAGCTGTTGATTAGAGACTTAATCTTGATCATTGAAGACTCAATAAGAAAAGTATAAAATGGAGGCTTGGGGTTCATTTAGAAACACACAGAGAGAGATTGAGGAAATCGATTTTCTGAGGTGAGAAGTTCTCAGGAGGAAAATCTATTCAGAATATCTTGCATCTAAGGGGCAAAGAGAATCTGGGAGAAGGAATTTCTGGAAAATATAGAACAGAGATGTGGAGAAATTTTGCAGAGAGGCAGCGCAGTAGTTGGGAGAGTTGACAGAGAAAAGTTGCATGTCATGAAGAATCTAGAACTATCAGAATAGATGAAACTATTGAGAACTACCGTAACAGCCGAGAACTACCAAATTTTGTTGGAAAAGGTGGGAACTGTCAAAACAGTCGAGAGAGCTTACGTAGAGGCAACACAGTAGTCGGAAGAGCTGATGCAGAAAAGCTTCCTGTCATGCAGAATCCAGAATTGTCAGAACAATCGAAACTGTAGGGAACTGTCAGAACATCCAGGAGAGTTGACGCAGAGGGCAGAGAAGGTGATGCAGGGCTGACATAAAGCCAACACAGAAATAGCTGGGGTTAGCCAGTCTTGTGTTTGATCAGCCGAATTTCTACTGAGTGAAGTGAGGTAAAATGCACTCAAATTTTTCGCCACTATTTCCTTTGTAAGGGATTTCTAGATGAGCATCCTATATTTGTATTCAGATATTTCTCCTGCATAATAATAAACCCTCAGAACTATTGCACCAGTTTTCCCACATTGGTTTTTTCCAGGGACTATTATGTCCAAAAATAAGTGTGTCCTATGTATCTTGTTCTTTGCTCTGTTTCTTGTTTCATGAGATCAAATATTTAATTAGTGTAGGTTGCAGAAGTAATTTGTTTCAAGATTCATAAGAATAACTTGGTTAATGTATATTAATAATCAAGTAGGTGAAGTAGATTCAAATTTGTTGCAGTAGGGGTTCCTCTGAGTCTAGGAATTTTCACATGGTATCAGAGCATTGATTTTGAAACAGGAAGAGAAAATCAAGTGCTGAGCAATGAGGCCAAAAGCTGCACTTGGCAGCAATTCAAATCCCCTTGAAGGGATTGCGCAATCCTTGCCGAAAGCAGATTCAGGGAAATCTCTCTCTGAGTGAGATGACATAGAGGTACGATTTCCAATTCATGAGCTTGTAGAGGCAGAGGGAGTGACGAGAGCCTTAATGCAGTGCTTGAAGAGGCGCAGTTTCTGTCAAGGTAGAAATCTGCGGGAAAAGAATGAAGACACGTAGTAGGGGAATTTTCTCCTTAGAGAACTTTCACCCAGAAAGTTTGAATTTCTCACTTGCTGAGAAGTTGAGCAGTGCTAAGCAATGACTAGAGGAGTCAGTTCGACAGTTGGGTGAGATGGCATCGCATGGGCTGAGAGTTCAGGATAGGTTGGATAGAGCCTCCAACTATGTAATATGGAAGACTAGAATCTTAGTTTTTCTAAAGGAATATGATCTTGAGGCCTACATCAAAAGTGTTGTAGTTGTTCCTTCTAACAACGATCAAAAGAAGAAGAACAAGGCCGAGTAAGGGAAGGAAAAGAGGCTTATTCTCAATGGAGTTCGAGATCATGTGGTCTCACGCTTACAAGAAATGATATAGCCTAGGAGATGTGGGAAGCCTTGTCATCTCTATATGAAGGCTCTTCCAAACAACGGAAGATGTATTTAGAGCAGAAGTTGCAATGGACGTTGATGTAGAAAGGAGAAGGGTGAACCTTCATCTTCAACATCTTCATAACACTAGAGACCAGCTTGCTGCAATGGGGTCCACTCCTCAGCCAACCGTGATGGTGAGGATAGCCCTTAATGAAGTCTCGGATGAATGGAAAGTTTTCATCCAAAGCATATTGGGAAGGGAAAGACTAATTTCATAGGAGGATATGTGGGCGGCTCTTAACTAGGAGGAGTTAAGGAGGGACCTAGTGAAGGTCAACCTCAATGGCAGCAGTGGGAGTGGCACAAAGATGAAGGAGGAGGAGGAAAACGCGACTCTAGCATCAAAGGGATAACAGAAACCGAAGTGGAAAAAGGATATTTCGAAGGTGAAATGTTTCAGATGTGGCGATATGGGTCACTTTCCATCTCAATGTCCTTTGAAGAAAAAGGATAAGGATGAGAAGCATGATACAAAGGTTGCAGCCGCGAAGATAAAGGAGGAAGAGTGTGCCATGAGTGCCCATGCATCTCCAGGCAGGACATGGGGCGATATTGAGTTGTAGTCGATAGTACTACATGTGGACAGGATCCTTGAGGTGTCCACCTCTTAGATCAATTCCTTGCTACGGGAGCATAAGTTTCAACAGTAGCAAGATGGACTTAGTGTCAGATGATGCAGTGGATTGTTTGGAGGACAGATGCAATAGCTTGGGACAAAAGACAGAACATCATAGAGAAAGGTTGGCAACAATGCAGGAGTCAGTAGTAGTGCAGAGGATTTAGAGTGTCAGCAGTAGTCAGATTCCAACATTCATTGTATTATGCTGAACATAGTTAAGTTCAGTTGATTTTGGATGTTTTTCAGTTGCTTCTATCAGCAACTGAATTATAGTACAGATGTAGTGTTAGCAATGGTAGTGCTAGCAGCATAGCAGATGTAGCGTTTGAGAGGGAGATATAGTACAGATGCAGTAGTGGAAGTGGTAGTTTCATGGGTAGTAGTACAGTAGCAACAGCAGCACAATGTTGGTGGTAGCAGCAGTGCAGAAAGGAGGTGCTTCAGAAACAGAGCAGCGTGCAGGTGGACATTGCTGCTGGAGCACTTTCCTCACTAACAGGGAGTGTTAGTTTTTGGTAGCATCGGAAGTGCTCTAGCCTTGAAAATATGTAGAAATTATAAGGCGTATGAGTTCTAAAGAACCTAGAAACCGTTTGGGGAAATTCCACCCAGATTGTATTTTATTAAAATAATTAATATTTTTAATGGAGTTCCTAAGTCTAAACTTAGGAAAATTAAAATATTAATGGGTATTAATCAAAATATGGGTGAGAATGATCTAGAAGGTGGATCAATTGATGTTTTAATCTTAGCCATTGGTTAGAGACTTAATCTTGGTCGTTGAAGGCTCAACAGGAAAAGTATAAAATGGAGGCTTGGGTTCATTTGGAAACACATACACACAGATTGAGGAAATCAATTTTATGAGGTGAGAAGTTCTCAGGAGGAAAATAAATTGGGAAGATATTACAGTTGAGGGGCTGAGAGAATCTGGGAGAAGTACTTTCCAAAAAATACAGAACAGAGAGGCAGAGAGAGCTTGCAAAGTGGCAACGCAGTAGCCGGGAGAGCTGACGCATAAAAGCTACCTGTCATGTAGAATCTATAACTATCGGAAAAACAAAAATTGTCGGGAACTGCCAGAACTATTGGGAAATGTAAGAACTATCAGAACTGCCAGGAGAACTGACACAGAGACATCTTAGTACTTGGGAGAGTTGACACAGAAAATCTTCCTGTCACGTAGAATCTAGAACTATCGGAATAGCTGAAATTGTCGGGAACTGTCGGGAACTGTCGAAACTACCGAGAACTGTCGAAATAGCTGGGAGAGCTAACATAGAGGGCAGATAAGGTGACATAGGGCTAACGCAAAGCCAACATAGAAATTGTCGGGGTTAGCTAGTCTTGTTTTCGGATCAGCAAAAATTCTGTCGGGTGAAGTGAGGTAAAAATCACTCAGATTTTCCGCTAGTATTTTCTCTATAAAGGATTGCTAGATGAGCATCCTAGATTTGTATTCGGATATCTCTCATAATAATACACCCTCATAACTGTTGCATTGTTTTTCCAGCATTGGGTTTTTCCGGGGACTATCATGTTCAAAAATAAGTGTGTCCTATGTATCTTGTTCTTTGCTCTGTTTTTTATTTCATGAGATCAAATATTTAGTTAGTGTAGGCTGCAGAAGTAATTTGCTTCAGGATTCAGAAGAATAACTTGGTTAATGTATATTAAAAATCAAGTAGGTGAAGTAGATTCAGATTCACTGCAATAGGGGTTCCTTCGAGTTTAGGAATTTTCACACCAGAAACATTTCTCTTTGAATTTGAGGTATTATGTAGATCTTATGATTATTTACTTGATGCTCAAAAGTTGAAATTGTTTCCAACCACATTGAAAGATGGGGCTCTCAAATGGTTTATTGGTTTAGGGACTAATTCTATAGGGACGTGTGATGATATCAAAATATTATTCGTATAACAATACAAGGATTATTGCATACATTGTGACCTTAGAGAAGAATTTTTAAAATGACTCAAAAAGAAGATGAAAGCCTTGAGGATTTAGTAGAGAGATTTGTGTATAATGTTAAAAGAGCTAACGTGCATGATTTAGGACTCGATACATTAAAAATTCTCTTACTTAGAGCTATAAGTGATGAATGGATTGATCTTATTAACCTAATGGGTAAAGGATATGTGTCTCAACTATCATTTGAAGATATTTTTGAATTGTGCAAACATATTTCAAGAGGAAAGACAAAATATGGCAGGAATACTAGAGATCCGATTATGTCAAGGGTAAGTACATCTATATCGGGAACGGTAAGTCAAGCAGAACTTGGTATTTTTTTTATAACTTTAAATTGGTATTCTTGGTAATATTAGTGAACAATTTGATATGCGGATAATGAAAAACAAGAAAAAATAAGAAAAAAATTCTTTGTTTATATCCTATCCTAAATGTAGAAATAAATATGCATTGTGAGAATTCCCTATTTACAATATTGAAATTTGTGTTATTTGTGCAGAGATTCATGCTACAAAGGATTGCACTTCAATATCGGATTAAAGGTTGTCTACCAAGAGGAAGCAGGAACAAATTAAACATTAGAACAACTTTGCTATGTTTCTCCTAGAAGGCCTTGTCAGCCTCGCCAACCAAGTATGGCACAAGATCCTAATGCAAAATTTTAATATTATGCATAACCTCAAAATAATTGAAACACGCCCCCAACTTGGAAAAATTCACCACCTCAACCTCAAATTAATCTTAGTCACAAGGACAGAAAGGTTCCTATTGTAGAAATCCACAATACCCTCAATATTTCCAACAATGTCTTTAATGTCAACCTCAATATTATTCTCCACCTCAACCTCCACATACTCCTCATTCTCAATTCCATCTTCAGTTCACTACAAGTCAACCCCTTCCATTACCATCTACTTCATTTCCTCAAAGACAAAAACATTTACTTGCACAACCACTTCCTAATCCCAATAATAAAATACCTCAACAACCCATTTACAATGCTGAAGTCCAAAATTTTCAAACTTACATGATAGCTCCTCTATATGTAAATGATATTCATCTTATATCTAGGAAAGCTTTGCAAAAGAAAACACCTCCTATTTTCATTCAATAATATAAATGTTAGAAGTATGTTGTTAATGATGGAAAAGGCAAAGAAGATGATGATAAAGGCAATGATGGTTGTAGAGACTTTAAAGTAATTTTCATATTACAAGATTAGCTCAAATGTACTTAGGACATGCTCAGATGTATAGAGCTCCAAAATATATTTCTAGTGATATATAAAAGTTTGCAAATGGTCTCTTGGATCATAAGTTATTTTCAGTTGATCCAGATGGATCTTTAGATACAATGGCATGGAAAAACTCATAAATCAAAGTGATCGGAATGAAGTCAACTTAGGATCATAGTATAGATCTCGACATCTTGATTCCAACGGCGTGAACGACACTTCAATCCAAGTGTGGATGATGAAGTTATCGCACAAGGAAGGTTGCCTTGATCCTTAAGAAAATGAGGATTTTTCCTTTGGAAAATGGTTTTAAGCCTTAAAGGCAAAATCACAATCGAAGGACTTGTGGAGGCGAACTTAACAGAGGTGTAGTAGAACCCCCGATCGTCGATCTCCGATCAAATTGGATCGGTGGACCGGAGGCAACTGGATCAGAGGACTTACTTGTATATATATTGGCGAGCAGACAGAGCGATTAGCGATTAAACGATCGGCAGAATCATTATCGGGACACTAGGGGTGATATATGAGCAGAACACTGATGTGATCGGCCAACGCTGATATCAGCGATCAACGGTCATCATTTCCTCGGTTACAGGACCTTTGGGATAGCGATACGCTGATTGCAACCTCGGGCTCGGACCCGATACAGAATATATGCCCGATTTCACCAGTTTTGAAGTCCGGATAAATGGTTTTGGGTCGGGTTTTTAGTGTTTTTCGAGATTTTAAGGTCTTATCGCCTCAACGATAAAAAAGCCATTTTAAGAGGCGGTTACACCCATCGATCCTTCCACGAAAATTGGCCTCCATTGTGAACCAGGCAAGCCCCGATTTAAATGGGATCCTGTCCGAAACCCATTATAAAAACACGATAGATGGAAAGAGCAAGGAGGAGGCATTTTTGCAGCACGCTGTTTCATTTGGCAGGAGGCCGAGAGTGCATATTTGTCTATTTGGACAGTTTTGCATGACTTTAGCCCTTCATTGCTGCGGATGCATTGGTGTTGCTTACCTCTCCATATCAAGCATTCATTTTCACAGCCATCTTTCAGATTGGAGGTATAAGCCTCTTGTGGACAGTTAATGATTGTAATTCTTTTCTTTCATGCCATTTAATAAGAAAGGCCTCCCCATTGTTGAGTTGGGCCCGGAGACATAGTCCAAATTGGACAAACTCCGTTATCAAGCCTTGGTGCCTTCTTTTGTGCCTTTTATGTGTTTACTTCTTCTTTTCTTATGTGCACATTTTTGTGTTAAGCTGCAATTTTACATGTGATTCTTTTCTGTTGGACATTTAATCCTCAATGGGTTAGTGTGGAAGCCGAATAGACAAAGTAGTCCAAGAGACCTTGGGATGTGGAACCCAACGGTCACAACATGTACTATAAATGTAAATCATTTGTTAATAAAAATGCATTCTCATGTTTTATCTTTCATATTTCTCTTGTTGTCCGTATGTGTTTAACATGGTATCAGAGCCGACGAATTCTGGCCTTGCTCATATTTGAGTCACTGTTTTCTTGTGGCCTTTTGTTGTGTTTCTTTCACCAGACCTATGCATTGACCATTAATGTTATGCACATTGTGAAGTCTGGGTGCAATCATATTGCTTATTGCTTCATGCGTTGGCATTGAGCTTGAAGTCTAAGCGAAATTCACGGGAATACAAAACGTTTGAAGGCATATATATCCACATGTTGGAATGGAAAATCAATTCTCCTTGCATTGTGTCTCTATACGCCATTTAAAGAAATTCTAAACGTTTTGAATGTCCTTGTGCCTGGTGATCTGAAGGTTCCAAGATTAGCTCAAAAATGTTTATTCCATTTCATGCTTGTCGCTATATCTCCGATTCCCATGGAGGTGGGACTGTCCCTCTGTATATGTGTTAGTGTGCCCTGTCAAATATGTTGTTTCTTTACGAATTTCTCTGTGGACAGATTTGAGTGATGGTGATGTGGATGACTGGAAGAATTTCATTCTTGGAATCATTTTTTGCTAGAATTGCTCTGTCCCTGTGGCATACAGTATACTAGACTATGCAGTAATGCGCTATGGCCAGCTGGTAAAATAATCTATATGTTCCTTTCCTTTGCCCATGGCTCAGCTAGACACATGCATGCTGACAGATTGCGGCATTTTCATGACCCAATTTCACCACTCATTCCACAGCGTATAGAATCAGTGCACTCTCTCTCCTCTTGTGTGCGTTCTCTTTGTCATTGTGCATCAATTTCAGGGTTTCTATCTGTTTCACCTTGTGTTCGATTGTTGCAGTTGTATTCTGCATTGAAGAAAGACCAATTTTAGCCATTATCCTGCCATCTCTAACATTCCTAACCTCTGAAATCTACAGGTCTCTATTTCTGGTTGTCGTTTCTATATCCTTCGAAATCCACAGGTCACCATTTTTGGTCTCTGATTCACTGAACTGCCATACCAGAGTCAGTTGGTCGCTCTGCGTTAACCATCTCTACTCGAATAAATACGCTCTACGTTAACTCCATATATGTTGCTCCTGCTCCACATCTTGAATTCCGCTCTACTCTACATCTTGAATTTCGCTCCCATACAATCGGTCCTCCAATAGCGAAATTGCATACATACCTGCACGAGACCGTTTCAAAATTTGCCCAACCAAGTGGTGTCTCCAGAATTCGAGAAGAAAAACTACTAACGAGCAACCTGTGATCAATTACGCCTTTTATTTTCCTCACTCTTCTCAACGAGGCAAGTGAAAAAAAGGACGGATCTTACGGAAGCCTGGAGGAAACCTATCAGGCATTGTGGTGTTTTCAGGTTCTTGGCATTGAAGCAAAGAATTATGACCAGACATGCCAACTGGCATTTGAAGCACTGAAATATAGATATTGAAGTGTCCATTTAGTGATGCTGATGTAATCAAGGGCATTGCATCAAAACTGTTATCACACATAAAGGGTGCTAAATCCTTGTTCGACCATCTCCCTCTACTAAAACAACAGGAGGGTGGTCGGCCATGACACTGCGCACACTTTTATTTCATCGAGCCTGGTTACAGTTACAGAGCAAGGACATCTCATACTAGATGATGGTAGCTCTATAATAGAGCTATTACTTCCAAAGGATTTCCAGCATAAACAATGGAAGACAGGTATGTATGTAATGGTGATAGGAGCATACACTGTTAATGGATACTGTACCTTGGTAATCAAGGTGCATAAGCTTGTTGATTTGTCAACCTTCCCTGATCGAGAGGCCATGTGGTATTTGGAAGTTATTGAAGCGTATGAGATGTTCTACAAATCCTTGATGGAGGAATGATGATTTTTGTTCTTAACAATTATATTCATTGTTTTATCAAACTTATAAGTGATTTCCTTTTTCTTTAATGTTGGTAAGGGCATAACATAATATCGTTGAGCAGAGGGACAATGTAAGTCGGTTTGAGAGAGAGTCTCAGATATGTTGTGGTTGAAAAATTGCTGAGAGAGCGAAAAACGATCGTATTAGTGGGCGTGAATTGTTCCTTTCAGATTCAAGCTTATTTGTTGATGATGTCGAGGCTTACGAAAAGTACAATAGGGAAAACGAAGAAGATTGGGCCAAGGAGGTGAACCCAAGTCATTCAAAGGCAGAAACCTCAACTTTTGGGGTTACAATTGAAGAAGAGGAGCAAATACTAGTTGAAGATGGACCGTGATGAATTGGACGAGCTAGAAGTTAGCATAGCAAAGACTACAATGGCGGGAGTCACCGTGTAAAGCTTGAACTTGAGCGCTTTCAACGTAATAGGTATTGCAGCACCTTTTGGAGGTAAAACAAGCTCTCCTACTCTATGAGTGTAGATCACAATATCTCCATTCCAACCATCACTAGAAATTTGTGGAAGGAAGTCAACATATTGAACATGCACACTACCACTTAAGGTTATAGGAGATGAATCAAGAATACGACTCTTAGTTTCTCACGTACTCGGGAGAAATTGCAGCCTGGCCACTCAATACAAGGCTCTCCACTCGCACTAGTGCCGTAATGATTAGAAACTAGAATTCAAAACATTACACGCATCAAGTCCAAGAGAATCTATATTAATAGTGAAGTTCGAATCTATCGTGGTGCATTGAATGTTTATGTGGAAGTATTGATTCAGTCTCCCTCTTTGAAGCTTAAATTCCAGTTTAAGCTACATACATATATTTCAGAGACCACATATTCGTTGTGCATCAGTAGTCTGTATAGTTTAGTGTTTGTTTGTTCAAAATTTTTAGTCAGGAGGTCTTGAAACACATGGTTGTAAGGTTTTTTGGAAGTTTTCATATATTCATCAAAGATTCGAGACAAAGGATTTGATTTGAGGAGTTGAAATTTAGCGTGGAGGTTTTGATTCCATTGCTAATTTTTTCATTTTTGGATATAATTAGTTTGTGCAATCTTTGAAGATGGTGGTAAAAGATATGTGAATCGTGAAGAAGTGTTGAAGAAAATTGCAGACAAGTTGTATAATGGTTTGGTCTCTTTATAGGGACATCGCCTCATTGCTATAGATTTTTTAGAAGACTTATATCCAAGCCACTTTATTAATTTCCATTTTTTTCTCTCTAGCTTACAAAGAAAAGAAAGAGGGCAGAGCTGCTTCAGTACTCTCTTGTCGTAAGTCAAAATGGCTTTAATTTATGATGTATTAGATTTATTAAATACTTTGATATAGTACAATGACAATGGGATGGTAAACATCAACAAAGACACTCTCTGTGACATTCAGACCTGCCTGCATAATGCACAGGAAAAGATCGATTTTTTGTAGCTTGAATCACAGCTACAACAAGAAGAGCTACATCAAAATAGACATCATTCTGAACCTATTTTTGTTCTAAACATTGAGACAACCACCCATCAGCAGCAAGTCAATAATGTTACAGTTCATTCAGATTTAGTATCCCATAAAGCAACAAGGTTACATGCAGATGCAGAAGTTCAGCTTGCACTTCCCAAGCCCATCATCAGACCTTGGGAATAGCTTGTCCACAACAAGCACAGAACTAGTCTTGGATATGACAAGGACTTGTCCTTTCATATTCCAGACTACTCCAAGCCCATTCAGTTTCAGAGTGATGGATTCATTCATGACAGTTCACCTCCAGTTGTTCCAGATTTTGCCCCTCTTCCACAGCAACAACAACAACAACAGATTGTGAAATGCCAACATTGTGACTGAGTTGGCCGTTTGAAAGATCATTGTTTTGATCTTCATCCATGTAAGCATTGTCATAAAACCAGTCATTCTTCACACAGATGCTTTAGAAATAAACGTCTTGCAAGGACAAAGATTCATCTTGGATGGATCGCTTCTTGGCAATGGGCATCAACAGCCAAGAAGATATTCCAAACACATGTCAGAACTTGTTCCAGAGTATTGAACAATCTTGCAGTTGAATTTTCTCCATCATCTCACCTTGTATCTAATAGGGGGGGAAATGATGGTCATCTACAAGCTTCAAAGTCACATCAAGCGAGCCTGAGCCATAACCTGCCACGCTAGTTTCAGAGTTGTAGCCAGAGACAAATATGCCCATGAGCATGCCTTCAGTTGGTAATCTGGGACACTTCCTCTAGCAGAAGACTTTAGCTTCTTGCCAGTTTCGGAAGAATTCCAGGAACAAAATTGGGGACACTTCCTCTAGCAGAAGACTCCAGTTTCTTGCCAATTTTGGAAGAGTTCCAGGAATTGCATTAAGCATTCCAGAGTTGTTGGTCATCCTTAAACCATCACAGGTTGAGACTTCCCTTTTCAGGTTGAATTTTTCCCTTTTATGCGGGGTGAGACCTCCCTTTTATGGTTGAATGTTTCCCTCTTCAAAACAATAGGAGCACTTCCTCTAACAGAAGACTTCAGCTTCTTGCCAGGTTTAGAAGAGTTTCAGGAACTGCACTAAGCATTCCAGTGTTGGTGGTCATCCTTAAAATGCCACCCTTTATACCAACATTTCAGAGAGCACATTCAGCCTAGTGTTGCCATGCATTTTTGCACATTTTGTATTTCAGCTCTCTTCTTGGACTCATACATAACCCTTCAGATTAAGGGGGGAATGTTGGACACCTAATCCTCAATGGGTTAGTGTGGAAGCCGAATAGACAAAGTAGTTCAAGAGACCTTGGGATGTGGAACCCAACAGTCACAACATGTACTATAAATGTAAATCATTTGTTAATAAAAATGCATTCGCATGTTTTATCTTTCATATTTCTCTTGTTGTCCATGTGTGTTTAACATTTTCTATACATCTATAAGCGAAAACATCTTGGATCAAGTGGTATCAGAGCATGGCTTTTTAGATGTGAATTGCATGTTTGCATGCTAACAAGAAACAGGCTTCAAAGAGGCAAAGGCGAACTAGAACCTTTCGATCCAAAGGTAGGGTGTGCAACTCGGAGAAGAAACATGGCTGAAGACGAAGCTCATATTGAAGAGGAGCGTAATTTCAGAAAGACTTTCTATTCAATGGAAAAGAATATCAGTCAGCTGGTTTTAAGGCTAGAAAAAGTAGAAGAGAGGAACCTAGAAGGACAAGGTTCAGCACATGGGCATGGTGGAGAAGAACCCTCTCCTTCTCCTTCTGGGAGCGAAGGTTCTTCCTTCTCTCACCACCATAATTGTAGAAATTCGAAGGATGTATCTAAGAAACCCTTCTTTAAATTAGATGTTAAATTTGATCTTCCTATGTTTAATGGTGAAAGTAAAGCAGAAAATCTTAATAATTGGATTAGGCAGATTGAGGTCTACTGTAGGATTTAGCAGATCGTGGAGGACGAGGCAAAGATCCTACTGGCCTCTCTACGATTGAGCAGTACTGCTCTTATTTGGTGGGAGAGAAAATTGCAGAGCAATAAGAATGTGGGCAATCTCTTTTCCTCATGGCCTGATTTAACTTCTGCGTTAAAGGAACAGTTTTATCCCTTAGGATACAAGCAAAAAGCTTTGATGAATTGGCAGTATTTAAGGTAAGGCAAAGGGCAGGATGTTCAAAGTTTTACAAAAGAATTTAGGAAGTAAGCATTGAATCTGAGTATAGCACTTGATATACTTGAAGTTCTAACTAACTATATAGGCTCATTGCATAGTTATATTAGACATTCATTATTGTTGTTTGACCCAACCACTATTGATGCAACTAGTGTAAAAGCAATTCATATTGAGAACAGGGGAAAGAATGAAAGAGAGGATCAGTCCAGAAAACCACTGTTCAAATCTCCCATTAGCAAATCCAAAGCGAAATGGAAAGGGAAGGAGAAGAAAAAAGTAGTAGCCAAAGAAGGAGAGTGGCCTTATTGCAATCACTGCAAGAAGGAAGGCCACGATGACGATCACTGTTGGAAGCAGCACCCAAAAAGGCGTCCAAAGAAGTATGGAGGAAAAGGGAAGCAGAAAACAATGGCAATGGCCCAGCAAGACCTTGGATCAGATTCGGGAGATGAAGCGTTGATCACAGCAGGAGGAACAAAAGGTACCGTTACACCTCCTGTTAACTCTAAATCGCATGAAGGAACTAGTTCTGTAGATGAGTCCCTTTCAAATGACCGAAAAAAAAATTGAATTATTTCATATCAAGGTGGTAGTAAATCACACCAAAGTAGAAAATTTGTTTGATACTGGGTCCCAAGCAAACTTAATTGCATAATCCCTAGTAAAGAAGCTTGGCTTAGAGACAAAACCACACCCAAAACCTTACCTGTTGGGATGGATACATGATAAAGTGAAATTGAATGTAACCCAGCAGTGCAAGGTCGAATGTGTGATTGGGTCTAAGCTGGTAGACGAAGTACAGTTGGATGTAATACCATTGGATATCTGTGGCATGGTATTAGGGAGCCCATACTTGTATGACAGAAAAGCTGTCTTTTTTCGCCATGAGGATAAATATCAAATCACCAAGGATGGGGTAGAATACATAGTGCAGGCTCATCAAAATAAAATTAATGCTAGCCTCGTAAGCGTTGGGAAAATGAAACAACTGGTGAATTCCAGTAAAACATGCATGCTTATGGTTGTAAGGGAGAAGGAGGCCGAATTCGTTGATGCATTCCAGGTCTGCAATGGGAACATAAACAAGAAATAATGGAATTGATTTCTAATTATACTGAATTGTTCCAGGAACCAAAGGGATTACCTCCGAAGAGGGAAATCCAACATGAAATCCATCTATTGCATGACACGCCTTTGCCAAATATCAACATGTATAGGATGTCGGCGATTGAGATGGAGGAAATCAAGAGGCAAGTGCAGGAATTGTTGGACCAAGGCGTCATTAGGCCAGGCACCTCTCCATGTGGTTCATTGATCGTTCTAGTGCCAAAGAAAGATGGCAGCTGGAGGATGTGTGTGGACTATTGCGCACTCAACAAGATATTGATGAAAAATCGCTATCCCCTCCCACGCATAGATGATTTGCTAGATCAATTAAAAAGTGTTGTTTATTTCACAAAGTTGGATTTGTGCAGTGGCTATCACCAGGTCAGAATTGCAGAACAGGACATGTGGAAAACCACCTTCAAGAACAAGTAGGGGTTGTTCGAATGGATGGTGATGTCATTCGGGCTTCGTAACGCTCCAGCCACCTTTATGTGGGTTATGAATGATATATTTCAGCCTTTCATTGATGAGTTTGTTCTCATGTATTTAGATGATATATTAGTTTTTAGCAAGAGTTGGTTTGAACATGTGAGTCATCTAAAGAAAGTGCTTGATGTGCTGAAGAAAGAAAAACTCTTTGTAAAATTGTCAAAGTGTGAGTTCGGGAAAACCTCTTTGGGTTACCTAGGTCATATTGTTGGTCATGGTCAGTTAAAAATTGATCCCTCTAAAGTTGAAGCAATTTTAAATTGGCCTAAGCCTACTAGTGTAACTGAGGTTCGTAGCTTTTTAGGTGCAGTCTAGTATTGGAGGAGATTTATTGCTAATTTCTCTGTTATTGCCGCACCTTTGCACACATTGACAAGTGTGAAACAAGTCTTCCAATGGGGAAGAACACAGCAGAAGTCCTTCGAAACATTGAAGGAAAAAATTAGCACCACACCAGTCTTAGCCTTACTCGATCTCCAACAATGATTTGAGATCGAAACCGATGCTAGCGGTTATGCCATGGGAGTTGTACTGATGCAACAAAAGAAGCTGATTTGTTACCATTCTAAGAAGTTTTCTCAAGCTATGGTAAACTATCCTGCCTATGACAAGGAGCTTTATGCCTTGGTGCAGAGTGTGAAAAAGTGGAAACACTACCTGATCCGCAAGGAGATCAACATCCATCCATATCATCAGCCTTTGCAGTACCTTCAGTCTGTAATGAATAAAATATATAAATAATAGAAATATAATGTAAAAGATAATAATCATAAATAATAGTTAGTTAAGCTAGTAATTAGGTTGAAGAGGCATGTCTAATAGGACATGACTCTTCATGAAGAGACACTTGCTTGGTATATAAGCAAGCCTCTCATTCTCATTTGTAAATCATTCATTCTTATTCACATTTAATATATATTATTTGTATCCTCATGGATATCTTGATATTCCAAGTTTTCTGGAATAATTAATTTGTAGAAGGAACTTTGTTCGCTTCATTTGGTATCAAAGCAGTTCGGTCCTATAGGTTGCTTAACCAGTGCACAGAGCTCGTTCTTCGATCCAAGTCTTTGGCTATCGATTCTTCGTCAAATTTATTGATGTTGTAGTTCAAGCGTTTCGCTAAATATTTGGGAGTTTCTCCTTTTCTCCATTTTTCTAGGCCTTTGGCCATAAAAAAAATTAACCAAAAAAAAATATAAGTAAATAAATTTAAAAAAAAAAGAAGAAAAAAAGTAAAAGAAAAAACAAAATGATACAAAATCTCATACCAAGTATATTTAAAACTTTTTAACGTGGAGAAGCACGTGGTTTTAAAAACAACCCATGGTATTTTAAAAAGTTCAAAATATATATAATTTAAAAAATAAATAATAAATTAAAAAATAAAATAAATAAATAAATAAATAATACGTTTTACTTTTTACATGGAGAACATTTTAACAAGGTTTTAAAAACAACCCATGGTAATAGGCCATGGTATTTTAACATCATGACCGTGTCATATGAAAAGATGTGACCTTTATATTTATTAAGTGGGGTGACATTAAAAAGTTATCAAGGGAGTAATTAAGTATATAAAAAAGGGACCAATTTATTATTTAAAAAAAAAAAAAAGTGAAACTATTATTAGTTTAAGATAATAAATATATTTTGAAAAGGGGTCTTAATATAAAGAAATACATACATATATAGAGGGCAACAATATAAAGGAGTATTTTTTTAATAAAAGGGTATTCAAGTTTTAACAATCCACATTAAAGGAGAATATTTAAAAAATATATATATAGAAGAAATAAGTGATATTTTATAATAAAAATAGCTCCAATTGACATATTGTTTACGTAAAAACATAAAGGCAAAAATGGAGACTAGTAATGAAAGGTTTCCTGAAACCTTTAGTACATATGTTTACACACTATTTAAAATCAAAGGATCGCTCGCAGGAAGAGACATCATAATCTCTATCAGTCCTACTGAAAGAAGTAATTATGTTAGTCCTGAATGTGCTAATCAATTGGTGATTCCTGAATCAAATATAGTTGAAACAAATATTTTTGGCAAACAATACGATATAAGAAATCTACACTTAAATATTGGAGATTATACTTTTACCTCACAATTCACCATGCAAACCTTATCTCTTAACGATAGTGATATTGTTTTGGGCTTACCCTGGATGGAAACTCTAGGTTCCTTTATTCTAAATACAAAGAAGAAGTTTTTAACATTTTCTTACAAGAAGAAGAAAATAATTCTCCAAGATTTTACACTAAAACTAAATTCAGTAACACCCGAAGATATCTTAGATATTTCAAAAGTAATGTCTCAAGAAGCTAAAAAGGTATTACAAAATATGCAAAAAGAAATTGAAAAAATCAATGTTGACAAAAATGAAGAAGTTTCTCGACTTAAAAACCATAGTGAAAAATCGTTGATGCAAATTAAGAAACTTAAGAAGGATAAGAAGTCATTAGAAAACCAGGTACAAAAACTTATCAAGAAGGAAGCATCAAATGTAGGAATTCAAGTTGATGACAAAACAACAAATATCGATTCAGTGAATGTCACAACTCGGGAAGAAGACAAGCGAGTTAAAGAAAAGACGTGCTTGGATGTTGCAGTTCAAACAATGAACATCCCTAGTGAATGTTTCATAACCAACTCAAAAACATCTTTGCCAGAAGAAAATATAAAAATTGTCACATGCCCAGTAAGAAAAAATCAAACAAAAAAAGTTCCATATTGGCATCCGAATCATGAGAACAGACGAACCAACCATGCTACATATTTGAACCAATCAGAACTGAAACAACAAACTTATGTTCCAGAGAAGAGTAATGTAACCTCAACCCAGTGCTACAAGGACAAGTCATTACAAAATCCAGTGATCAGAATGCTATACATAGGATTAATCTCGGATGGTCTGATCCCTTCTCAGTGTGACAATTTTGTTTATCACTAAGAAGATCATGTCAACTTGTATCGACGAGGATGACTATTCCGAGACAGAAAGACTTTCGAAGCAGAAAAAGAGATCAAGCCTTTTTCATCGACAAGCTTTGAGGACAAATCTTTTTGAGGAAGGAGGCAATGTAACGAATAAAATATATAAATAATATAAATATAATGTAAAAGATAAAAATCATAAATAATAGTTAGTTAAGCTAGTAATTAGGTTGAAGAGGCATGTCTTATAGGACATGACTCTTCATGAAGAGACACTTGCTTGGTATATAAGCAAACCTCTCGTTCTCATTTGTAAATCATTCATTCTTATTCATATTTAATATATATGTTATTTGTATCCTCATGGATATCTTGATATTCCAAGTTTTTTGGAATAATTAATTTGTAGAAGGAACTTTGTTCACTTCACAGTCGCAAACCAAGTTGCAGCAATCTCGTCATTTCAAGTGGATGGGCTTTCTTCAACAGTTTCATATGGTAATAAAGTATAAGAAGGGCACTAGTAATAAAGTGGCTGATATGCTATCTCGCCCTCCTATTTCTACTTCTGTTATTTTGCATAATGCTTCGTTATCTTTTGAAATTTATGTTAACGATGATGACTTTAAGGAGGTTTATGCAAAACTAACCCATGGTTCATAGGTGGACAGCTATCACTTGCAGGGGAAATTGTTGTATCACCTTGGTAAATTGTGTATTCCCACAAGAGAAAGAGTACATGTAATTCGAGAGGCCCACACCTCTCTTGTGTCTGGACACTTTGGTGTCGAGAAGACTTTATGTCATGTACAAAGATTTTGTTTTTGGCCTCATATGAAAAACATTGTGACTTGCTATGTAAAGGGTTGTGTGATGTGTTCTATTTCAAAGCCCTCTAATAGAAAACTTGGGCTCTACACACCATTCCCTATTCCGAGTCATCCATGGGAAAGTGTGTCAACGGACTTTGTAGGAGGTTTACCTTTGTCTGGGAAGGGATATGACTATTTGTATGTCGTCGTTGACCGTTTCAGCAAAATGTGTATTCTTATGCCTTGTAAAAAGAAGATTATTGCAGAGCAGACTACTTCTCTTTTCTTTCAGCATGTTCGCGTCCACTTTGGATTACCCACATCAATTGTGTCAAATCGAGACTCTCGCTTCCTTGGAGAGTTTTGGACCAGCTTGTGGAGGATGATGGACACCAAACTGAAAAGAAGCACGGCGTTTCACCCGCAGACCGACGGACAGACAGAGGTTGTTTACCGTACTGTGGTACACTTATTACGAGGCTATTGTGGGAAACATCACAAGTTATGGGATGAACATCTCCCCTATATACAACATTCCTACAACCAAGCAGTGCATTCATCGACGCAGCGTTCACCATTCGAGACATGTTTTGGTTACTTGCCAAAGGACCCTTTTGATATGGTCTTTGGATGGGAGGATAGCTCTAGTGGATGTAATGATAGGGACAAAGCTCAGCAATTCATTCAGCGAATCCAATTGATTCACCAAGTAGTGCAAGAGCAGCTAGAAAAAAGTCAAGCCCATTATAAGGCTCGACATGATAAACACCAAGTCGACCATCAATTCCAAGTGGGCGGCAAGGTGTGGTTCCACATCAGCAAAGATAGGATGAAGGGAGAAGGAAAGAAGTTGCAGCCAATTCGATATGGACCATTCACCATATGGGAGAAGATTGGGAACAATGCCTTTCGTCTTGACTTGCCGGTATATATGCAAATGTACTCAGTAGTGAATGTGGAGAACCTAAAGCTGTATGAACCACCTTTGATCATGGACAATGATGAGGTGGGCATAGTTCCTACCATCGATGATTTTGCACCAAAATATCTTGATGAGTACCCGAAGACATCATCCTCGACAGAAGAACCAGTACTTCACGGCGAGGAGATGTAGAATACCTTCAAGTGGGTCTCAAGGGAATGCACCCCAGCAAGGCCATATGGATGGAGAAAGAGAAAGTGAGGGAACAGTTCCCTCACTTTCCAATTGACTAATGAAAAGCTTTTGGTGGTCCAAAATCTCCTCAATGGGGAGGATTGATCCAGTTGGATCTTCAGATAAAATGGCATGGAAAAAATCAGAAATCAAAGTGATCGGAATGAAGTCAACTCAAGATCAAAGCATAGATCTTGTCATCCTAATTCCAACGGTGTGAACAACACTTCAATCCAATTTCAGATGATGAAGTTATTGCACAAGGAAGGTTGCCTTGATCCTTAAGAAAATGAGGATTTTTCCTTTGGAAAAGGGTTTTAAGCCTTAAAAGAAAAATCACAATTAGAGGACTTGTGAAGGCGGACTTAAGAGAGGTGTAGTGGAACCCCTGATTGTCGATCTCTGATCAAATCAGATCAGCGGACTAGAGGCAATCAGATCAGAGTACGTACTTGTATATTTATTGGCAAGCAGGCAGAGTGATCGGCGATTAAACGATCGGTAGAATCATTATCGAGACACCCAGGGCGATATATGAGTGGAACACCAATGCGATCAGTCGATGCTGATATCGGCGATCGGCGGTCAGCATTTCCCCAGTTATAGGAACTTTGGGATAACACTACGTTGATAGCGACCTCGGGCTCGGACCCAATACAGAATATATGCCCGATTTCACCAGTTTTGAAGTCCGGATAAATGGTTTTGGGCCTGATTTTCAGTGTTTTTCCAGATTTTAAGGTCTTATCGCCTCAATGATAAAAAGGCCATTTTAAGAGGCGGTTACACCCGCTGATCCTTCCATGACACTGGCCTCCATTGTGAAATAGGCAAGCCCCAATTTAAATGGGTTCCTATCTGAAACCCATTATAAAAACACGATCGATGGAAATAGTAGGGAGAAGCCATTTTTGCAGCACACTGTTTCGTTTGGTAGGAGGCCGAGAGCGCATATTTGTCTGTTTGGACAGTTTTACATGACTTTAGCCCCTTCATTGTTGTGGACGCATTGGTTCTGCTTACCTATCCATATCGGGCATTCATTTTCACAGCCATCTTTCAAATTGGAGGTATAAGTCTCTTGTGGACAGTTGATGATTGTAATTCTTTTCTTTCATGCCATTTAATAAGAAAGGCCTCCCCATTTTTGAGATGGGCATGGAGACGTAGTCTGAATTGGACGAACTTCATTATCAAGCCTTGATGTCTTCTTTTGTGCCTTTTATGTGTTTACTACTTCTTTTATTATGTGCACATTTTTGTGTTAAGCTGCAATTTTACATGTGATTCTTTTCTATACATCTATAAGCGAAAACATCCTGGATCATCAGTGAAAGGAGATAAGCCCCAAGGTCAAAGTTGCAACCCTAAATATGGTGGTAGGGTCAAATTGGTGACAAATTTGGTGGTTGGATAAAGTTGGTGGAGCCATTAGCAAAGAAGCTAACGAATATATGGGAGGATGTGGCATACAACACAATAGCAAAGCGAGATTTCATTAGTCAGCAGAGGTCCCCACTACATAGCTCACACAAGGGGATGATTGTCATAATTCACGAAGGCAGGCATAAAGGTTAACTCTCGGGAAGATGTAATGCTAGGAGAATGTGGAATAGGCTAACACGAAAGCACATAAACATTGATTGGTGGAATTTAGCAGTGAGTGACCCTACAAACATCTCACCCCGGTGGATGTACCCCAGAAGCACCAAAACTAGCACAAAGTTAAAGACTTGCAGGGTGATAGGGCGTCGGGATTACATGGTGCAGGAAAAGGTAGAAGTGGATAAAGAGTAATTGGTGCACGTTAGCGTAGAGAGTTCCCCACTGGACATCTCATCCTAGAGGTCCAACCCCATAAGGGTCAAAGGAAAGAAAAGGTTAATTCTCGCAAGATGATGGGGTGTCGGGCTAACATGGTGGAGGATGCAGCAGGTGAATATGCCCAGGACCCCTCTACCTCTATACTCTCAACAACATGGAAAAATCAAATAAGGACACATGATGCATTTTCATTGGCCAACAAATGTGATACGGAGGCACAGGTGGATGATGATGTCAACAGTGATGTGGAACCAATGAGAGGATGACATGTAGCATGCAAATTTAGCATTTTCAGGTACCTAAGTGGTCCAAAAATGACTAGCACATGGCACGCTTAGTGAGAGACATGTGGAACCCTTGCAGAGGTGGTAGACAGTTGGTAGTAGCATGTCATCCCGAAAGCAGAATCCCAAAATATTTTGAAAGTGCACATGTAGAGAGAGTTCTAGGACACACTGGATCGCAGGTGGCATTGACAACTCACCCCAGTTGGTACATGATTATTTCATGTGCCAATGGTCGGTCCTCATGGGACACATCACCCTAGAAGGGAAACCCCAGAAGGTTTATAAGGTGTGCATGTAGGCCTCTCTAGGCTGATAAGGCTCCGAGACATGTGGATTACAAAATGACATATACAGTCAGAGCGCATAATGACAAATTAAGGTTGATGAGTTAATTAGTGGTCCCACGTGGACACATAATCCTAAACCAGGGACCCCATGTGTTTTAGAGGAGAGTGGCATCGAGTCTTTCTAGGCTGACGAGGCGTTGAGACACACAAGATGTTGAGGTGGCATAGGTGGCAGAGTTGTGAAACAATGCGTATTGCATAGGTGGCACATGGAATAGTGGTCCCATATGACACGTATGCCTAAAAGAGTAACCCCAAAATGAAAAAAAAGGGCACTTTTGGGAATAAGGTCAGGGGCAAAGGTGTAGCTTTAGAACCTGGCTCTGAGTAGGTCAAGTGACCACGAGCATAGAAGAATACTTTCTTAATTAAGCCCTTGAGACTATAACACAGAAGGTGCTAGTGAAAGGTTATATATCTGGTGTGTTCATAGGCATCGAAAGACAAAACATCGGAGTTTAAACCCTTTTTCTAGAATAAAACACTATAGGCCTAACTCATGAATGAGTCAACAGTTTTGGCAGTGTGAGCCAAATTTGGTGAATAACACCAAATAAATGGACCACTAAAGTTTCAAATCCAAGCATGAACAAGGTGGAAGAAGAATTAGTGGAATGGACAGATTTGAAGGGTAGATTTGGAAAATTGGCCAAATTTATAGAAAACAAAATTTAGAAGAAACTCTACTAAAACCTGTAAAAATTCTAGAATTGCAAATTTGGACAATTTAAATCAGGTTTTCTTGCAGAAACAGGGGAGAAGAGTTAGAAGAGGGAAATAACACATCTAAGAAGACTTAACATAAGTGGTAGATGAGTTGAAAATAAATAATCCATGCAAGCTAAAGAGTTGAACTTAATTACAAGTTCAAAAACTAAAAATATCAGTCAAAATTATTTATAAGTAGTTTCGACTGTGTACGATGGTAGTTGAAACAATTGTTCATGGATTGATGTTATTGGTGTGGATGATGGTTTGATCAGTGATCAAAGATTATTGAAGGTGATTGTATGATGTTTTTAGTGAGTGCTTAAGGTTAGTAATTATTTGTTCAATGAAAGGTAATGGCCTTCATGGTTTGAGTTTGAAAATGGTATGAAAGATGAATCATTAAGGTCAAGAAAGGGGTAGCTTGCATATCAAGGGTTGTATCTTCTTCGAGTAATGGTTTGTAAATAGATAAGGATTGTAGATCCTTCCAGTAGGTTACAGTAAATAGATAGGAGTTGGAGCTCCTTCTAGTGGTAGCTGATAAAATATGGGTTGTAGCTCCTCTCATTTGTAGCTGATAAATTAGTGAGTAATAGCTTCCTTCTTGTTATAGCTAGAGAACTTTGTAACAGCAAGTAGAAGCTTTCCTTTGTGGAAATAATTGAAGAAAAGTTTGAAGAATAATGTGTGATATTTTTTGCTTCTCATGTTGATTCTTATGATGTTCATATGAACTATTTTTGAAGTGTTTATTGGTGTCCTAGTATCATTACTAGTGAAAGATTTTTTTTTTTTAATTCCTACAATATTGATTCACCCTCCCTCTCAATATTGTCTTGGTTTCTAACAATTTGTATCATAGCAAGGTTTCTTTAGATTAGTTTAATAGATTGAAGAAAGATCAAATACCATGGCAAACCAAGAAGGAGGATACACCAATAGGGCACTAATGTTCAATGGAAAAAACTATGTGTTTTAGAAAGTAACCATGAAGACGTATATTCAATCACTTGGAGTTGGTGTATGGGATGCAGTGGAAGAAGAATATCAAAATACTCCAACCTTGATTACTACAAATCATAAGACGGAATTTACATGTAACGCTAAATTTGTGAATTCTCTGTTTGATGGCCTAACTAAGTCAGAACTAGTCAAGGTTGTGGATTTCTCTACTACAAAAGTTATTTGGGACAAGATGAGCAACTGCTATAAAGGTGATAGCAAGGTAAAACAAGCCAAAGTTAAAGGTTTTAGAATGAAATTTGGGTATTTGAAGGTGCATGATGATGAAGATACTACAAAGTACTTCCTAAAGGTTGACAAGGTTGTGAATACTATAAGAGGCCTTGATGAAAAATCAAAAGAGCAAGTAATAGTTAAAAAGGTGCTTAGATCTCTCCCTGAGAGATTTAATCCTAAGGTTTCATCCATTGAAGAGATAAAAAAGTTGAAGACTCTCACTTTGAACCATCTACTCAGTACTCTTACTTCCTATGAGATGAGAACTTCTAATGGCAATCCAACAATAGAGGAGTTAGCCTTCAAATAAGATAAGAAACCAAAGGAATAAAATGATGATTCATGTTGTCAATGAAATGAAGAGGAAGCTAAATTTCTAAGGAAGCTTAAGAGAGGCTAAGGAAATTACAAACTTAAATTACCTTTTAAGTGCTTTAATTATGGTAAAGTTGGTCAATGTGCTTCCAAGTGTCCTAAAAAGAAGAAGAAAGAATATGACCCTAGAGAGAAGTTTAGAAAATTGCAAAAGTACATAAATAAGGCTAAGAAGAAAAGTCTCTACATCCAAGATTCTATCTCTTTTGAAAGTGAAGGAAGCCAATCTTTAGATGAGGATGGATATACCAAAAGTACAAAGGAATTTATGCTCACGGTTAAAGACAATCTGGAAGTAGAAGTTATTAATTTTGAGGAAGAAGAGGTTGAAGTTGATTTAGAAGGAGATCTTGTTAGTTCCCTTGATGAGATACATTGGTTGAGAAAGAAAAATAAAGCTCAGAAAGAACTGTTGATTAAAGACAAAGCTAAATCTATTGAACCGCTACTCCTACAAATTGAAGAAGGCAATAAGATTCAAGAAGCTCTAACTCAACAACTTAGTGAGAAAAATCAAGCTTGTGAAAGGCTTGAAGGAGAAATTATTTTGCTAAGGAAAGAGTTGGAAAAGGCAAAAACCCAGCTGATTTTTAATTAGAAGTTTGGAAAGGGGACTAAGAGTTTGAATAACTCCTTGATGCACATTGATTCTCCAATATCTAAACAGGTATTGGATTTGAGGTTCATTCAATCTCAAACGTTGATTTAAAGGGCAAGAAATCAATTACCTTTGTGCATGTAGCCAAAATTGGAGACAACATAGAAAAAGGAGAATCAACACAATGGTTGAGTGAAAAAGGAAGTGTGTAGCCCAATTTACACCAAAAGATAAATCAACAGAAGAAGAATAAGAAGGGAAATTCAAAAAACTGGATGAATCCCCCACAGCAAGGGAAGATAAATCTTGGAGAGGAAAATCGAATTTATCAAAGGGCACCCAAGAAAGATTTCAGAAATCAATTTTTTCCCAAGTATGAAGAAATATTTCCAGGATATTTTTTTACATGCACAAATTATGGGCACAATGCAGCAAATTGCAAGGTAAATTTATCTTATAGACAAATTAGGCCACAAATAAGAAATTATCAGCCAATTAATCAATCTATCGAGCAAAGGATTAGCATATCCAGGTACAACAATCTATTAATTTTTCTTAGGGATATATTGTTCTTTGCTTTAGATAATTGCATTTCATCAATTACACATTTAATTCACCCCACAAAATTATAACATCATTGCATCATATGCAATTATATAGAAAGAACAATATCATTAGCAATACAGCAGAATATAAAGGAACAATAGAAGAAAAGCATTCACACATAGAGACATCCAGATTGATCGGAAACCAAGGAAAAACCCCACAAGGGGGAAAACCTTTTCAAATTATTCTTCTTATTAGATTGTCATCAAATTTTCATAAAAGAGATAGCAATAATCCATTTCTTCATTCACAAGACTATACTCAATAATAAACAAACCATATCCCAGAGATGAACCCAACAATAATACTAGATAAAATCATGATTCAGAAGCATGTGTTCAAAATTCAACATCTACAGTACACTAACAAAATGAAACCCTAGGTCCCAGCCGCACAAAGGAATGGCCATGCATGCAGCTGGAGCTTTCTGGTTGCACGGATAGGCTTGTATGTGTGCAGTTGCAGCTAAGAAATCCATGTGTCAACCCTACCACTGGAAACCAAAAACGTTAATTCACATGTGTGAGCTTGCACCCTACAATTTCAGACTTGTGTGAACCAATTTCCCGTAAACCAACTTAAGAACTGTGCAAACCAATTCCCCACAAACCAAATTAAGACCCATGTGAGCCAAACCAAAGAAAGAAGAATGATTATGATCACCAAATGAGGTTCACTTGAATTGCATTTATAGCCATCCAAGAGTGTCCAATTTCTCTTTTGGGCTGACCTGTCCTTTTGTGCACATGTGGGTTTCCATATTAAAAATATAGTTTTCCTTAACCAAACTAAATCCTTTCAAGGGCTAAAAGGGGTCTTTCTTGATGAGGAAGATTGTCTAATGGAGGGAATTTATCATGGAGCTTCCAAATTAACACAATCCATTTACTCCTTTGAACAATTTGATTCAATGTTATAACTGTCAAAATTTTGGCCATAAAGCAGTTGATCGCAAAATTAAGAACAAAAAACCTGATCCATTTATCAAGAGAACAAGCCAAGAACCCAAATTTTGGAAGGAAAAGGAAAATATAGAGAAATGTAATGTTTTCCTATATGCTCAGAATGAAGGCAGACATTGGTATGTTGACAGTGGTTGTTCAAGGCACATGTCAAGGGACAAAAGTAATTTTTTTTCATGGAAACCAGTTGAGAAAGTTAATGTGACCTTTAGAAATAATGCACCTGGTAAGATTGTTGGTAAAGGAGTTGTCGGTCTATAAAATAGCAGAGGTAAAGACAAGAATGTGTTGTTTGTTGATGGGATGAAACATATTTTTCTTAGTGTGTCTCAAATGTGTGACCAGGGCTATGATTTGTTTTTCAAAGCTAAAAATTTTCAAATCAAGTCTATGGGAACTCAAGAAATAGTAGTTGAAATTGTAAGAATAAACATTAATGTTTATGTCCTAAAAGAGAAGACAGAGAGGTGCTATTTGTTAAATATTGATGAGAGTTAGTTGTGGCATAGAAGACTTGGACATCTAAATTTTGATTAGATTTTCAAATTGGGAAAGAATAATGTCATTAGTGATTTTCCAAAGCTTTCAAAGCTAAGGACTCCTATTTGCAAGTCCTATCATATTGGAAAACAAGTTCGAGTACCATTCAAGTCCAAGGAGAACTAATTAACCAAGCCATTACAATTGATACATATGGACTTATGTGGTCCTTCAAGAACTCGAACACCTTCAGATAAATTATATTTCATGCTTATCATTGAAGATTTCAATATAATGATATGGGTTGCATTCCTTAGAGAAAAATCAGAGGCCTTTGATAAGTGTAAAGACTTTAAAGCCATGGCTGAAAAAGAGAGACTGAAAAATCAAGTGCATAAGGTTTGATAATGGAGGTGAGTTTACTTCAAAAGAACTTGATGACTTTTGCAAGAAACATGGCATCAAAATGAAGTTTACCATAGTAGAGACTCCACAACATAATGATGTAGCAGAGAGATCCAATAGATAAGTTCAGCAGTTGATCAAAGCTATGATGGGAGAAAGAAATATTCAGTAGATATTTTGGGATGAAGCCATTCACACAGAAATGGTTATTCTAAACAAAGCACACTTTAGACCAAATAGTGATAAAACTCCATATGAGCTTTGGTATAGCATACCTGCAACAATCAAGCATTTTAGAGTGCTCGAAAGCAAGTGCTACATAAAAAGGAATGATGAAAAGCTTGGTAAGTTCGAAGCAAGTGTTGATGAAGGTATTTTCTTAGATACTCTTAGAATAGCAAGGGCTATAAATGCTACAATAAGAATTCAAATGAGATAGTTGAATGCATTGATGTTAAAGTGGATGAGCACATCAAAGCTGAAGTCTATCAACCAATAAAAAATTCAGTCAATACTAATCAGAAGGATGATGAACCACTTTCAGATGAGACAATGAATATCCCTACAATCCACAAACCAAATAATCTGCAAGTATGTGCAAAAACACCACCCAACTGACCAAATTGTTGGTGATTTAAATACAGGTGTACAAACAATAAGACAGTTGTTGAATCCCCCTACTCAAAAGCATGTAGCTTTGTTATCTATGATGGAGCCAAAGGATTTTTCTCAGGCCAACCAAGATGATAATTGGTTAAAATCCATGCATGAATATCTTGATCAGATTGAGAAAAAATAGATTTGGGAACTTGTTCATAGACCAGCAAACAAGAATGTTATTGGAACAAAGTGGGCCTTCAAGAAAAAATTGAATGAGCATGGTGAAGTGGTGAGAAATAAGGCAAGATAAGTTTGCAAAGGACATGAAAAAAGTGAAGGTTTGAACTTTGATGAAACCTTTTCTCATGTTACTTGATTAGAGGCAATCTGAATGTTTTTGGCTTTTGCTACTTTCAAGAAATTAATGATATATCATATGAATGCCAAATCTACCTTCTTGAATGGAGAGTTCTAGGAACAAGATTACATTGGGTAGCCAAATGGTTTTCAGCTATCAGATAAACCTGATTATGTTTGCAATATGAAGAAGGAATTGTATGGTCTTAAGCAGGCTCCACGGGCTTGGTATTTCAAGTTGGATAGTTATTTGCTAAAGTGTGGTTTTAAAAGAGGCGCGGCTGATAGTAATTTATATGTGAAATCTAATGATGGAAAATTATTAGTGGTGTTTGTTTATGTTGATGATATTATTTTTTCCAATGATTCAGATCAACTAACTTGCTAGTTTTCAGCTAATATGAAGGTCAAATTTGAGATGTCTATGCTTGGAGAAATTTCTTATTTCCTTGGTTTGCAGATTGCATAGTCTTCCAAAGGAATAGTTATCTCACAAAGAAAGTACCTCAAGGAAGTTTTGAATAAATTTGGTATGGAAGAATTTTCTTTTGTAAGCACTACAATGGTTACTGGATGTAAGCTCAGCAAGACTAATGAATCATCATAGATGGATCAGAATTTATACATATCTATAATTGGTAGCCTCCTCTATTTGAAAGCCTCAAGACCAGACATCATGCAGGAAGTTGGTATTGTTGGAATATTTCAAGCAACCCCCAGACAGAGTCATCTTCTAGCAACCAAGAGGATTCTTAGATATCCCAGAGCCACAATAGAATATGGACTTTGGTACCCCAGAGGTACATATTTTCACTAACTATTTTTTACTGATGTTGATTGGGCAGGTGATGTAGATGATTGAAAGAGCACTAGTGGTGGTGATTTATTTATTGGTGAATGTCTAGTTTCGTGGTTGAGAAAGAAGCAAGCCTCAATATCTATATCTACTTGTGAAGCAGAATACATAGCAGTAGATACTCATTACACTCAACTCCTATGGATGAAGTAGAATTTATAGGATGTTCAATGTATCCTAATCATATGTGATAATACAAGTGCCATCAACATGTCCAAGAACCCTATTTTTCATTCAAGACAAAGTATATTCCAAGAAAGTACCATTTCCTCCAAGAGCAAGTTGTACATTAGATAGTCAAGTTGGAGTATGTACCTACAAAAGAGAAGGTAGCTGATATTTTCACCAAACCTCTCCCAAGAGATCAATTTGGAGTATTTAAGGCAAAGATTGGGAGTATTTCCTCGTACCTCCCTCCATTAGATCTTCCTCAAGAGGAAGAAAGCTAGAAAGTAAGCACTCAACATCTCAAATGAAAGTTGCCAAGTCCACAAGATTAGCAAGACAGGGGGAGATTATTTTCAGGGGGCACGTTAGTTTCTTTGTAATTGATGTCAAAGGAGGAGAAGTACCTAAAAAAAAATAAAGAAGGACATGTAACACCATAAAATAAGAATAACACAAGAGCATAAGTACACTAAAGGAGAAGTGCATGATAGGAGGGAAACATATACAGGGGGAGAAGAAAGAGATGTGAGAAAAAGGAGAAGTAAGAAGTACACTTTCCTTTTGCTTAGTTGTGTTGTTTTATTTATTGATTATGATGTTTCCATATTTTTATTGCTTTTAGTGTTGCCACCAATGCCAAAGGAGGAGAATGTTAGAAGTATGTTTTCATTGATGGAAAAGGAAATAATATGATGACAAACACAATGATAGGTGCAAATACCTTGAATCCATTTTTAGTTTAGTAGATCAACTAAAATTTACATAGGACCTGCTCAAACAGATAGCGATCTGAAAGAGATTTCCAATCTAAGTTTAGCAGATCAACTAAAATTTACATAGGACCTGCTCAAACAGATAGAGATCTGAAAGATATTTCCAATGGTATATAGAAGTTTGCAAATGGCTTCTTGGATCATAACGGTTATTGTCAGTCAAAAGTGAAAAGCCCCAAGGTCAAAGTTGTAACCCTAAATATGGTGGTAGGGTCAAATTGGTGATAGATTTGGAAGTTTGATAAAGTTGGTGGAGCCAATGGCGAACTAGCTAACATAGAGCTTAGAGGATGTAGCATATAGCATAGCAGCAGAATGAGATTTCATTGGTAGGTGAAGGTCCCCACTACACAACTCATACCATCGGATGATCCCCAAAAGTCACAAAGAGAAGTGCAAAGATTAATTTTGAGTATTTTAATTGAATTTGTGATTAAATATTAGGAAATTAACATATTTTCATATATATCCAAAAGTGTTATGAGTTTTGTGATATTGTAGGCCTACATGCAGACTCTAGAAGGGTCCTACTTGGCCACCCAACCACAAATTCGAATTTCAAATTCCAATTCATGAATATTTGTGGAATAAATGTAGAATATGTAGATCATTAACTATGCGCATTCAAAGGAGAAGAATCATGGATGAGAGAATTTTGAGAGGATTTGTATCTTACATTTTCAGGTGATTGGTTGTAACCACAAGAGATAAATGTGGATTTAGGAGAGATCTAAGGATCTATATTTATTGAATAGCTATCCTTAATTTTTGTATAAATAGGAGTGCACCCTTCATGTAAAGGGTTGTTAACTAATTAGTCATTAATAGCTAGTTTCTAGTTGCTAGTTGTTAGTTGGAGATTCCAAGTTCCATCCAAGATGTGATTTGTAAAGTGAGGATAGAGAATTCTTGTAATATCTTGTAACTCATTTTATGAAATACATACTGCCACTTTTATCACCAAGATGTGATAGTTGTTTATTGTGCTTCCTGAGGAACGGGGGGCCCCCATCAACCACAGTTTGCACACCTTTGTACAAATGGTAACATAATGTAGTTGTTTTATTTCATTTATTTTTAGCGTGTGTTTTCATTTTATGCAAGTGTGATTTCATTTCATCATGTGTCTGTATGATTTCAATTCAACAAGTGTGATTTCATTTATGCAATTGTGGTGTGATTTCAATTCTGCAAGTGTGATTTCATTTATCCAAGTGTGGTGTGATTTCATTTATGAAAGTGTGGTGTGATTTCAATTATGCAAGTTTGATTTCATTTTCAAGCAAGTGTATTTTCCTATATGCAAGTGTGATTTCAATTTATTTATGTTTGGTTTGATTTGCATTAGATTAATTTAATTAACTTTGTAATTAGTTTTAATTACATGAGATTAATCTTCCTAATAGATAACCATCTAGTACATATAGTACAGGTATACCTCGTCAGTTCTATGAACCCCAGGCTGACAATTAATGACAAGGATTTAACTCACAATCAAATCACCCAACATTTTGGCGTCATTGCCAGGGAGGTATACATAGGTGTTTATTTTGAAGTTTAGACAACTCATTATAGTTGCATCCATTCTTAGATGCATGGTTAAAGGCATATTAAAATCATTTTGCATATAATTAACATATAAATAAGAATTTGAAGAATGTTCTTCCAATAACTCGGATCTTAGCAATAGTTGGGATATCTGTTATTCACGGAGAGTTTATTTTAACTGCATGTAGAAACTTGTCTATCTCTCCACCTACACAAGAAGATCTTCAAGTTTCTGTTGATTCCTCTTGTCAATCGATTGAAGAGACTAAAGAATCATGCAATACTTTTGATGGGGAGAAACCACTAGAATCTAAGATTGAGGAATGCATAACAAAGGAGGATATTCAATGTGATCTAAGCCAAGAAAGGAATCAAGAATGTCATGACCCTATTGAAAGATGGTTCCAATCAAGGAGCAAGTCACTTCACTCTTTCATTCTTCCTTACTTCTTAATTGCATTATCAAAACAAATAGTTTTTCACGCTTTGATATATTTTAATGCACATTTTTAAAAACTAAGCATGAACATATTTTTCCTCATGTTACGCACATGGTTACACTGGAAATATGCATACACTTGAAAAAAAAAAATCTATTTCCAGTAGAGTAGAGTAGGATAGAATCAATGAATAAAAACCAAGTTTGGTGATGTGTTTTTTTTAAAAGATTTTTTAAGTTAGATTTCATTGTATTTGTAGTTTTATTTATTGGTGGTGCAGTAAGAGCCACCTAGATCACTAATCAATTGCAAGAAGATGTGGAAAGAGAAGGAATACTTGAGAAGGAGGAGAACAAATAGAGTTTTGAGAGCCAAAATTTGAAGTTAGAGATCGAAACCTTTCATTTTTTTTTAAATTTCAGATTCTAAATGAATAAAGAGTTTCAATATTATTGAGTATGATCTCTTCTTGTGCTCTATGTGATCTGGAAGATCCGAAATGAAAATTGAACAAAGTTAGTTTTAAAGTTTTGCAATAAAAATTGGATAAGAGATCTAAATTCATATTCAAAACTATAATATCGTGTTTTAACAAAGCTCAAATAGAAAAACTAATGTCTCCAACGGATCCATCACTATCGAAAACCCCTATTTTGACTATTTTTGCACCTCATTTGGCCAAAAATTGAGTAAAATATCATTGTTTCAAGTTTTTGCCTAATTCTACTGTTAATAATCCTACAATGCGACCCAAACCCAGCTTCTACACCCCGAACGTGGAAACTACATGAAAACCTGGCCTATATTCTTGATCAGCAGTCGAATTTGTAGGATGGTTAAAATCTGCATTTAGCCCCAGTTCCAAAAATCTTGGTCACATAGGCACCATACAATCGAGTTGGGTGCCGAAAATCAAGGGCTAACGTATTTCCGCCCCTTTCCTTTGTGGGTATGGTTGTATGCGGGCCATACAACTAGGGGCTAGCCCCCACTCCTTTTGTCGTGCCCTTTAACTTAAGTGAATGGTCACTTAGGTTTCATGCAACCTTGGGTCGAGCTAAATCCTAGCCCTTAGCCCCCTCTCATGGTTCCATGGCGCTAGAGTCGCCAGGAGCTAGGCCTTAGCTCGGCCCCTCCCCCAAATGGCACGCCCATAATATTTAAATACACGTTGGGGAACTATTGTTAACAAGGAATACGACAACCTGATTGGAAAATATGCTTTACTGGTAGGTTAGAGGTCTTCGTTTTGATTCTTGTGGAGGGTAGTTCGACCCTTAACAAATTTTTTCCACCACGAGGAGGCCATGTGACAACCAATGGTTGGCCCACATGACACTCTCTCATTGGGACACCACAGCAACCTATTGACCAATAAAAAAGCAAACACGTGATAACCAATAACCTCGTGACAAGTGTCAATCACTCATTGGCCAATGAAGGACCAGTAAAAACTTTTCAAGTCATGACCCAGTCAGCATAAGGACTGCTGACTAGGCATTCCTGCAACCCAAAATTCATTTTTTTAGTTGTTTCCTAAAACAAACAGAACGTGATTCAGGTAGCATCTGAAGTCAGATTTCAGTGAAACAAGTTGCATTGGATTCAGGGCAACGAGATCTATACTTTCGTGTTAGCTTCAATCTGATCCAAGAATTTTTTATTTTGAGCATTTTCTTGATCCACGACATCATGGACAAGGGTGGAGCGCTAGAGAAAAAGGACAAACATAGTTACGGACTTAGACTTTCATAAAAACCTGCAAACATTAAAAACCCAACTACAATAATTTACAAACCACCATCCAAGTCTAATTGCAAGTTGTAAAAGTGACAAGGGAGTAGAACGATCTGAATTTTTGGTAGATGTTATTATCACTCCAAAATTTCCCTAGGTTTGTTATGTTGTGTTAAAGAAATAATAGAGGTAACCACAAACCTACTTTTGAGATCAGGATCTAGCCTTCATAATGATCAGAGAGGGCTCTCTCTTAATGATTTAACTTTGTTGGATTAATTGATTTTAGGCTAGTTATTTAAGCTTGGTTGGGTTTTGATTTGATTTTGTGGTGGAAGCATTGATTTAGATGGATATATGAATGACTCTTTACCATTGGTCCATGGAGTCCAAATGTCAAGAAAACAGGACTAAATCAAGTTCTAAAGAAAGTTTTCACAGGGCAAGGTAGCTGAGTAAATTCAGATCTTTTACGCTGGACGGTGAAGTGGTTTTTCAATCAGAGTCAAGGATCAGTTAAGGATTCCTCAAACTGGATAATGGGGGAAATTAAAGACGTCAATTGAAACTAGGGAGAAATGAAGAATTCCCTACTCTGGATATCAGAAGAAAACATCAAAATGAATAATTGTTCAAGACAGAGTGTACTTAAACAAATTCTGTAGTAACATTCCAGTTATTTCATTCAAATTGGAAAACATGTAAGTATGTGAAATACTTAAGAAAATAACAATTTAACAAATGAAAGATACTTCACTAAAGTGGCCCAACACATGAATCATGTAATTCAATACCTTTATTACTCAATCCAGTCTGCTAACTTGAAAATGTTACAATAAACCCTTAGATTTTAGATCAATATAACTATAGAAATGTTCAGCAATCCACCCCTGATACTTCAAATTATGAAGTATTTATACAAAAAACAATTACAAAATATCCTAAACTATTTTAGGAATTATTTAAGGAAAGATAAATATCTTCATGCAAGAAGATAGAGACAGATATGTAACTGATGCAAGTTGTCCCTCTTTTTATTGTTTGTTGTTGGATTTTCTTTGATATTATGTTGTTTTTTCTCTCTTATTCTTTTCTTTATCGTTGATTGTCTCTTATACTTCCTTTTATTGATACTCTTTCAACTTTAAACTTTGTTACTCTTTACTATTTTACCTTGACTTCTCTTGACTGCTCTACTTCACCTTTCATTTTCATAGTAAATCATTCAACTTTTCCCAAGACTCTACATCTGGTAACTTAATATTTACCATTTTTCTATAGATTTCATTAGTTTCTGTGTATTTTGCAAAAGTAGGCTTGTTTATAAAGAGATGTTTTACCTCATGTTGGAGGTAAAAGAGGTTCTCATAATTCTGATAAAGCACTTTTCCTATAGGAATCCCTTTCATGGAGGAATTGTTGGCTTTTTCCTTTCCCACTTCTTTGATTTTCTTATCATAGTCTTTATGTGCCATCAATTGTCATTAATCACCAATGGATTAGGTAGACCTTTCTACCTCAAAGCATCAAATTTCACCATAAACCTGGCTATTGCTAGCTCCATCGTTTGGCATTTCTCCTCAAGTTGTATCATCAGGTTCCTCTTGATGATTACCTTCTTTACTTCTAGTATGGTCTCAGTTCTATCAGCTATTCCAAGCTCCTGCAATTCATACTTGTTCTTTGAGTTAAGGAACTGGATTATTCTTGAGGCTTCTTCTGGCTTATTCCCAAGTTCAACTCTTACCCTTTGAATTGCCTTACCAGCTTCTTTGACCAAATCATTTTGCTCAAATATCACCTGTATAAAAGGTGAAATATCATTAACAGAGTTAATTATATTGGCCCATAGCTACTGCTTTGTTTAGGCAAGTGGTTCTTTCAATGTTGATTCTTTCTCTAACTTTTGTGTTCTCTCAGTAAATTTATTTGACTTTTGTGTTTCATTTTTATGCATGATTTGTGCCAACTTATTTTCATCCTCGAAACCTGTTATTTGTTCCTTAAGTCTATTTATTTTATTGGTTTGGATGGACATATCCTACATAGCTTTGATTGGTTTACCTGCTTCATCGCTAGGATGAGTTACTGTTGTTGTTGAACCTGTTGCTGATGTAGTTGTTGATATAGTGGGAAGTGTTGTAGCTAGTGGAGCTGTTGTGGCCACTGAAGCTGCCAAAGTAGAAGGAATTGTTGTAGTAACTGTAGGAATAGTAGTGACAGTAACTGCTTCCATGCTAGCCTATTTCTCCTGCACTAATTTATCCATCTCATTTTCCATTTCTTTTAATTGAGCATTTCACTGAAGAATGAGGTCCATCATCTCATGTTTTTGACTTTGATTCTATAGAACTTCCTTGGTCTTCGGATGTTCAGAAAGAGGAAATTTTAGTTGCTACTTCAATGCAGCATTGTCTTCATTCTTCTTTTTTATGAGCTTTTCTGCTGCCTTTATGTCATTTTGATTATAACTAATCTCATTAACCAAGTCTTATAGTGATTTAATTATGTTATCCTTTGCTTGTGAGGATGCCTTCTCTAGTTTAAATTGTGTTATGACATTTTCTAGATAATTTTGAAGTTTTTGTAAACTCATAGCTTTGTTGGTCATAGTTGAGTATATCATTTCTCCTGCTTGCTTATGAAACTCAATTTGATCTATAGGATGAACATTCTTGGCCAAAACTTCAGATTCTATCTTTTTGTAATATGTTGATGACTTAGGATGTTTTATTATGGGCTACAAAAAGGTCATCTGCATTTCCCTGTTTTAAGGTCAAAAGCTGAAAGTAACCTATTTTGATCACTAGGATTCTGTTTGAAATATTGGGCATAGGTTTTAGCTTTCAATGCTTCATTTCTCAACTTGATTTCTTTATATTCCTCCTTTATGTCTTTTTTCTTTATCCACTAGTTTGCTTGATGAAGAGACTTCAATAATATGTTGCTTTTGAATAATCTGAGTATTGGAGGTCGAAGGTTGATGAGTTTCCTCTGAAACTGCTAGAGCTGTATTTTCTTTAACCATTGTGTCAGTATCAATTATTTCAATTGTCTCAACTGTCTCTTCTTGCTCATTTACAGGATCTAGCTCGGGCTTCTTCCTGTACATAATTTCAAATTTGTCATCTGTTGTATATTTGTTTGAGCAAGAATCTTCTTCCCTAGTCCTTTTTGCATTTCTTTCCTATAGGGCTGGAGTATCTAGAATGGGACTAGTATCCATCTGTTTCTCCATATCCATTAAGGTGTTTTCCAACCACTCTGACTGGTTGGCATATTTTTCAATCTTTGGCTTGGACTCATGCATAAAAGGGCTCAATTTAAGCTTGAGTCTCAATTTGTTTAAGACACCTAAAGGATCATACTACCATTTTAAACTATTACTGAACTTCATTTCCTGTAAACATCTCTCTACTTCCTCTCCAGCCCCCCTATTATTGCAGATAAAAGGACCAAGTTGGTTCTTGATTTTAAAATGTATTTTCTTCCTCGCTGATATAAAATTAACATCATCTGAATTTATGATCTACCTGATATATTCAAGTGCAAATAACCTCATAGGGAGATATTTGGGTAGCTTATATGGAGTGATCTGGCATCCATACACCCTAATTTCAGTATGGTTCTAGTATAAATACCAGTCTCTTGTTCTACTGTATTTTGACAACTGTAAAACTTTCTTTATCTCATCACTGATCCTAGGTCGATTGCTACTTCTTAGCATATTAACAACTGGGTGAAAAAAGGATTCAATGAAATCTTTCTAGCTAAAATCAATGGAATATTTTTGGATTAAGGGTGTCCAAAAGATAACATATCTAGGATTGCCCTTAGTGTCCAGCTTTTGGATGTTAACTGGAAACCTGTCTGATTGGAAATATAGAAACATACGAAACAATACTGAAGAGTATTTGAATACTCTTTCATCTGGCAATCTGATCAATTTATCATGGATTCTATCTGCTAAGAATTGGGCAAAATTGAAAACTATAGTTGGAGGCTTGCCTGGGCAAAAAATAGAAAGGAACCAAATATAGGTTCATCTACATGCTCATCAGTATTACATCCTAGAATACAGGACATCATGGTTACAATATGTCTTGCTCTCTCAGAGAAAATGGTGGCAAAGTATGGAGGACTGTCTATAGGAATATGAGCTTCTTCTAGGATGAAAGTCTGAAAATTTTGAGATCTCTTGGGAAGGTCCAACTTTAAGTACAAATCAATTAGGTCTTCCATAGAAAATGGGGCTTCATTAGGCTTTGGATGGATTTACAACACTTCATTTATTGACTTTGCAGTGATTGTGAATAAAATTTGTTGGTTAGGAGAGACTATGGCTCTTTAACCTGGGAAATAGTAGAGTTGGCATAAGTGGATGATTTCAGGGAGATGGTATACCTATGGGAACAAGTATTTGGGTAAATTAGACTCCCATGACTGAATATCATCATTCTGGTTGAGAAATTTGTCTTTACTCTAGCAGTGGAGTTTTAATAGATGGCTAGGGGAGGTTGTATCTTTGATCTGGAAATATTTGTCAGCCAATGGGAGGTAGTCAATATCCAAGTGAGGAGTTTACACGGATTTTTCATTCAAAATGTTTTGGGAAGCCATAGATTTGTTTAATTTTATTCAATTTATCACTATCTAGCTTAAGAAATAGGCTTAGGACCTCTGGGATAGTGTGAAAGGATGAATATAGTCTGCAAAAAAGTGTTTTGGATGCAATAGTGGCTTTCTTTAGGTTGGCAAGGGTTTTAATTGGCTCAATTGATTAACCTATTAGAAATGTTGTGCAAATATTAAGTATATGCCTTTTGGTACTTCAAGAATACCTGGAAAATGAAGATTCGGTATGCAGACAGGTTCTCTAGGGGCAACGGAGGCTTTCTGATGGCGTCAAGCAGTCTTTGTACTGCTTCAAATCGAAGTCGGTAGAGGTTTTTTTTGGCAATTTTTAACAGAATAATAGTGAAAAGATTTAAAAAGGTGACTTGTTTCGTTTTTTAACCAACAGTGGTTAATTTTCGACGCAGGGTTAATGGGAGGTTTCATCGGACACGAGGAGGCGGTAAGGTGGTATATCGTGGGCTCAAAAGTGGTTTGGTGGTATTTTTTCTGAGGACGTGATATAACGTGGGGCTGCCACGTAGCAAAAAGGCGGGTGGAGAAAACTACGAACCTCGCTTGCTTTTGAGATGTTAAAGGTCGGACGTCAAAGGGCGTGATATGGGATGCAGACCATTGGATCTGGAGGTGGGTGATCAGAGGGTTATCATGTGGCGGAGTTGCGAGGGATGAGTCAAGGTGTGGAGTCAAGTTTAATTAAAATGTAACATGAAGTAATATATGCAATGGGTATTAAAATAGAAGTGGGGACCATGGGTTATACGGCGGAGAGTTATAACCCATATGCAAAAGTTTTTAAGGGATCGAGGATATAATATAGTGGGAGGGTGAAAATATATAAAGCGGGAATAAATGTATAACAACTATAGGTTAGAATAATATAAAGGGTTTGGGGAACACGAGAGCGGGTGTTAGAAAAACATTTGGGATGAGTTAAAAGGGTATCGGGGAGGTTTTTTCAATGGGGCCCGCTACGTTTTAACTTTTTAAACTTAAGATAAGGGGGTTTTAGTGGGTTTACAAGGGAAAATGAGATGAAATAAGGGAAAAGGTAAAATGAAGGGGAAGGGATATTTTTACAAGGGGAAATGAAGAGGGAAGCATCCTTTGGAATCAAGAAGGGGAAGTTAGTATGATATTAGTGATAAGAAACAAACCAATTGATGCTTTCCATGTCTTGTGAAACCTACTTCTACCTACCTGTCATTTACCCTAACATTTGTTTTTTCATTTACTAGGTGCATCTGAGCTTGCTGGCCCTCTATTTCTTTTTCTTTTGTAAGAAAACTATTTAATTCTAACTGTATGCCTTTCCAATGGTTCAGATTAAACTGTTGAGCTCATTATTATTCTCTACCTAACTACTGATCTACTAAGATTAAACATTTTGGCTAGATATTTATTCTCTATCTATCAACATGAAATTTAAAGCATGAACGAATCAAGATTAAACTTTTTAACCATCATGGATTGTGGCATTTTTGACAAGCTGCACACAAACTTATTTTTCCAAGTAAAAAGTAGTGGCATTTGAATTTGCATCACTTTCAGAATCTATTTTTTATCTCTTTTTGTGGGGTTCATATTTTATACTCTTTTTTGATATTTTTATTTTATTAGCCCTTTGATTTTTCTTTTAGGACTTCACCCTTTTTACATTTTTTATTTTTAATATGGGAAAACATTTTGCAAAAAGCAAAAGTATGTACAATATTGCAAGACTGATCATAGCCAATTCAAAATTATGAATCATATTATTATAGGACCCTAACAGTGGCTCCACATGGGAATGGCATTTCTTGGTGAAATTTAAAGACCTTTTAAGATCATTAGCCTTTGAAAATTTGATTGTTCTTGTTGTGTAACTACTTCTCTGTGATCTGCTTTATTCATACATATGATGTTGCACCTTTCAAAGCTTAGGGCCTTCTCTTTGGGCTTCAACCTCAAAAACTAATCATCCAATCCAATCTAAACTTTGCAATGTTATGTACAATGATCAAAGTAAACAAATGAACTAATTTTAATCTAGGGACAAGTAATGCTTCAGCATTCTACCATTGACCAGTCCACCTGGTAGATTTGTTCCATCTAACTGCTTCAAGAAAAATGCATTGTTACCTCTGTAACCATAAACGATAAAAGGGCCTTTCCATAGGAAATCAAATTTACCATGTTTACCCTTTTCTTCTCTTCTCAAATCTCATTTGAGTACTTTGCCACCTATGTAAAAATCATCAGCTTTGGTTTTCTTGTCAAAATTCTTTTTGATTTTATCTTGGATCACTTGGGATTTGACATAGACTTCTTCCCTGGTTTGCTGCAAATGTATTGTTTGATTTATCCTCCTTTGGATATCATTGGACTCTACCTGTAGTTCTTGAATCATTTTCATCACTGGTACTCCTAAAGAGGATGGAAAAATAGCATCCATTCCATATACTAGTTGATAAGGAGATGTACCAATGGACTTTTTTGTAGTGAGTCTATCTACCCATAAGGCATTAACAAACTTTTTGTTCCAGGTCTTCTTATTGTCTTCTAACAATTTCTTGATGATATTAGCAAGGCTTTTGTTTAAGGATTATGCAAGCCCATTTCCTTGAGGGTAATAGGTAGTGGAATGGCCAAGGGTAATGTGATATTTGTTACAAATGTCTACCATCTTCTTAGATTTGAAATTAGTTGGATTATCAGTAATGAGCTTTTGTGGGCATCCAAATCTTGAAAGGATATTGTTTTCAAGGAATGAGATGATGACAGAATCAGTGGCTTGTTTAGAAGGGATGACTTCTATCCATTTAGTAAAGTAATTAGTGGTTGTCAAAATCCATTTATGTTGGGTCGAGGAGGATGGGTGAATTTCCCCAATGAAGTCTAAACCCCATTGTTGAAAAGGAATTTCTGCTAAGATAGGTTTGAAGGGTAATGGTAAGAGTTTTTTTTTGCCTTCAAATATTTGGCATTTGTGATAGGAGGTCACATATTTTTTGACATTTGCAAAAAGGGTGGGCTAGTAAAAACCTACCCTTAAAATCTTATCAACAGTTGTTTTCCAGTATAGGTGTCCTCCACAATCTCCTACATGACTTTGTCAGCTTCATCTTTTAATAAACAATTTAACAAAATGCCACCATTATCTTTCCAAATAAAGCATTGTCTATGATACAATATTTCATTGATTTCATTTTCAAGAATCTACCTTTATTTCTAAATAAACCAGGAGGAGCTTGTAAATTTAGTAAAATAAATATGATATTTGTAGACCAAGGTGAATCTAAAAAATCTTCATTGATCTATAGAGTCGCCATCTCTTCCTGATCATCTAGAGCTCCAATGAAATTTATATCTAAGGCCTGACAATTCGATTCAGCCATGAGTTTAGCTAAACCTTGGCCTTTGATTAGTTTTGTCGGCTTTATTTCAATATCATGTTCCAAAATAGTGGCAATCCATTTGCCTCTCTTTCCATCAGTCCCATTCTATGTTAGAATGTCCTTTACTACTGAATTTGGAACATATGCAATAATTTGTGAGTATAAAATGTACACTCTGAAATCTTTAATAGCCTTCACTAAAGTAAGTGCTTGTTTTTCCATTAAGTTGTACTTTAGTGTTGCATCTCTTAAGTATTTACTGAAAAATGCAATAGGCTGCTAATAACCCTGATCATTCCTTTGCAACAAGACTGCTACAATAGTGTGTTCTGAAGCAAAAGAAAAAATTATAAAATCTTTTTTGAAATCAGGACTTATGAGGACAGGTGTCCTTGTAAGGGCTTGTTTGATTGACTCAAAGGATTGTTTAGCCTCTAATGTCCACTTAAGTGTTGAATCTTTCTTTAACATGTTATTCAATTCTCTGATTAGTTCTGTTAAGTTAGAAATGAATCTTCTAAGAAAATTTATTTTACCTAAGAACGATTGCAATTCTTTAATGTTCCTAGGATGACTGATGTTTAGGATTGCCTCTATTCTTGCTGGATCTATTCTAATTCCCTCTTTTGATATTATGTGTCCTAATAGTTTACCTTCTTCTAGTCCAAAGAGTGCCTTTTTGGGATTCAAAGAAATGCCAAATTTTCTACATTTAATAAAAATTATTCTCAAATGATCTAGATGTTCATTGTCTGTTTTGGATAATATTATTATAACATCTAGATAAATGACTAAAATGTCATGAATCTCCTTGGAAAAGCTATATCCATAGCTCTTTGAAAGATCGCTCATGCATTCATTAGTCCAAAAGGCATTTTCAAATACATGAAGGTGCCCTAGGGAGTAGTAAATGCAGTCTTTGCTTTATGCTATGGTTGAACTAAGATTTGATTGTATCCAAAAAAAACCATCAAGTAATGAGATTCTAGATGATCCTACCACCCTCTGTAAAATATGGTCCATTTTTGGGAGAGGATAGTTATCTTTTAGTGACATTTTGTTTAATTTTCGGAAATTAACACAGAATCTGATTTCTCCTGTTTTCTTTCTTGTGGTGACTAAATTAGAAACCCAATATGAATATCTAATTCGTGCTATGATTTGTGCCTCATACATCCTTTTTACTTATTTTTCAATCAATGGCATAAGAACTAGATTAATTCTCCTAGGATTTTGTTTGAAGGGTTTGTGATCTTCTTTGATGGGTATTTTATGTTGAATAATGTTGGTGTCATAAGACTTGAGGTCTTCATAACTCCAGACAAAGACATCTTGAAATTCTTTAAACAGACTTATGTATTTCATCTTTTCAGCTAGAGGTAATGCTTTGGATAATTTAATAAGCTTAGGTTTTTATTCTATTCCTATGTTACATTCTTCTATGTTTGATCTTAAAGGCTCCATTTTTGGTTTTCTACCTACATCATTTGAATCAAACAAATCTTCTAATGGGACTAATCCCTTAGGTAAAATGTTATTTTTAAGGTTTAAAATCTCATAATCATCATTAATTATTTCTTCTATTTCTACTTTTTCTAAGTTATCTATTTCTACTTTAGTGAATTTAGTGGGTTTATTTACATCTACACCATTTATATCTATCTCTCTATTTATGATGTCATCTACTGTACAATCAATATCTATGTTACAGTTTTGGAATTCTCCCTCAGCATTCATAAAATTATAGATTTGAGAATCTTGTGAAAAAACCTGCCAATATTTCAGATTATCAGGCTTGTGTCTTACCTCTACAGTGTACTGGTGATTAGGCTGAAAAGGTAATCTACAAGTGCTAGAAAAAGTAGCCAGATTGTGAGCTTGCATGTTCTGTTTCGTAGGAATAGCAGCAAAATCGGTTTCAAGAAGTTTCTTAATTAGATCTAGAACAGTTTCTCTGTATTGGCTAAGTCTAGGATTATTCACATAATACTCTCCTTTAATTTGTTTTATGATTAATTCCAAGTCTCCCATGATAGTAACTCTCTTGGCTCCAAGGTTTCTTACAATTTGCAATCCTAATATCAAAGCTTCATACTCTGCCATGTTATTTGTGCATTTAAAGTGTAATCTAAAGGCATGACCTTTAGAATGATTATTTTCCATGTTATGAATCCAAACACCTGCACCTGCTCCTAATCTATTCACTAAACCATCAAAGTCTAGGTGCCACCTAGATTCATGAAACATATTATCATTGTCAGGTTCTTTATGTTCTTGTTTTACAACTGTGTTATTGTCTTTTCCAGTGTCTGAATTACATAAAATGAAAGAATCCATATCAGAATGTACAGAATAAATAGGATAGTTTTGTGGTTTCGTTGTACTATTGACCATGTATTTCATTAAAGTTTCTCTATAAATATTTTTGGGCTGACCAAACAGTGAAATTGTGGCATAAGACATGTCTAACTGTAGAGATCCCTGCAATTTTTCTCCCCATGAGTGAGATAATAGCATTCCATACTTTGGAGGGATATCAACAACTACAATATCCATGACAATACTCTTACTTGGGTATTGAACTAGAGTGACACACAAGTCTTTTATTAGGCCCAGGGATTTAACTTTACTAGAATCAAAAGAGAAAAGAACTTTGTATAGTCTGGTTATATCTAAATCCAATGTTTCTGTGATTGCTTTAGGCATTAAATTGTGAGATGCTCCTGAATCTAACATAACATTATGTAAGATTTGATCATTAATAGTCAAGCTAATGTAGAATGGAGGAACAAAACTTTTTTCATGTTTTCCATTTACCTCATGAGAAAATATTAACTCTGGTTGGTCATCATTTAGATTAACAAAGTCTTCTCCTTCATCTATATGCAGTGTTTCAATGATTTGGGATTTGTAGGAATCATTTTTTATCAATTTTGTTAAAGGAACTGATATTTTCAATTTGGCAAGTTTAGTTGGGATATCAAATGGAGTCTATGTTTTTCCTAACTGAATGATTTCCTTCTTGGCAATTAGAGTTTGTGTAGTCTTTTCTTTCTTATCTTCATTTGGTAATTCAGTTTCTGTTTGGGTGTCCATTGTTTTACTATATTCAATTTTTTAATTGGGAATAGTTTGGGAAGCATTTGAAATATGAATAGCATTTGAAGCTTGAGTATCAGTTGATTTTTGGACATCTTTTGAAGTTTTAACAGTAATATCCGTAATGTCTACAATTTTTGGACTGATTGCAATCTTTGGAGTGAAATTTTTTTGGGTTTCTCTAGAGAGAATTTTTAACATTGTGGTTGCAGGAGCTCCCACTATTTTCTTGGTCTAAGTTTGAACAGTTTTATTAGTAGGGCCTTCTCTGTTTTTCTTACTCCTAAGGTTATATTACTTATGAACTTCATTAATGGAAAATCATAACCTTGTTTATGATCAAAGGACTCTCCATATTCTAACTGTAATTGTTGTAACATGCATAATTCATGTTCTTCTTGGGTAAGAAAAATAGTATTACCATAATTTATTCCCATTATGTTAATCTGAGTGTCTTCATCTTCTTCATTTTGGTGAGAACTTTCAGCATAGTTTTCTTAGAAAGGTAGTCTAATCTATTGATCAGGTGGCCCTTCTCTAGATTTACCAGTGTTGGGATTCTTCCTAAAGTTTGGATTTCTTATTTGAGGACCTTGTTGTTGATTATCCCATTGTGGTTTTATTTCCATAATTTATAATCTATCCATCATTCTTTCCATGGTTTTTTCTAAACTATCTATTTGAATGTCTGACGTGGATGGTTCTTCTTTAATGGTTACTCTTCTTTCATTTCTCATCCTAGCTCTTTTAGCTAATAAGTTGGCTTCTACACTAACAACATTGCTTTGCATCTGTTCTAATGTTTCAGGGTTTCTTTCTCTCAACTGATAAGACATATCAATGTCAAAACCATCAAGAAATTTGATCAATGCCAAGTCTGGTGGAGGTTTGATATTTGCAGGGATTGCATTATAAACATTGTTAAACCTAGTACAATAGTCCTGAACAAATTCGTTAGGATCTCTTCTAATGTTTTCATATTTAGACAATATTTTTAAAGGAATTTTCTTCCTTTCCCATTTATTGATAAACAATCTATGGAAAGCAGGTAAATCAACAATATGACCAGTAGGTTAAGCTTTAAACCATTTCTTGACATCTCCTGCTAGTGTTTGTGCAAATAATCTCATTTGTACATCTTCTTCATAAATTTCATGTAATTCAAAATAATCATTCATTCTATTTACATGTTGTTTTGTAGTATATTGGCGAGTACCATCAAACTGAAAGATTTTACTCTGGTAGTCTTGGGGCATGGCATGTACTTGAGCTGGTACGACCAAAGGAGCATATCTGGTAGGCATGGCTAAGATTCTAGCCTGGCTAGGAGGTAAAGTGGTATTTATTGAAGGTGAACTTGAAGTGCTTGCAGATGAGCTTGAAGTGCTAGAAAATGTAACAGAAGTGCTAGAAGATGAACTTGAAGTATTTGGAGATGGAAATAAAACTTTGGGTTGAAAAGGAAGCTTGGGGATGATTGTTTTTGTGGAATGAAATTTAGTGGAAAAAATAGATGAGGTGGTAATAAATAAATATGTATTTACAGTGTCTGAAGATTCTGTAGAGAGTTTAGGAGTAGCAGCAGTTAGGGCAGCTAATTCAATTGATTGTTGAAAATAGGCTTCGTCTATGTGCTTTATCAAAGTGGAAGTTAGAGCATCAAGTTTGTCAAAAGTGTCTAGAACATGCTAATCTAAATTAGGATGTAGAGTAGCCTTCTTTGATTCAATAAATTGAATAAAAGTAGGGCCTATTATAGTATCATGGACTGAATTTTCAGATTTGGTATGAAACAAAGAATGCTCAAATGATAAATCAAATTGAAGATCCTCTAAGTTTGATAACTCTTTAGGAAGTGAGTTTGCTTTGATTAGCTAACTAATGCCTTCTTGACTTTCTAGTTTATTGTTTTATCTTAAGATTCTATCTAGATTATCAACAATTATAGCAGGGTTTGGATCTAGATGTGCCCTCGTATAGTATGTTCTTTTGGGAGCCAGAATTTTAATTTTTTAATGAAACTCTTTAACAACCCTAAAATGGCCTTAAGGTGAAAAAATGAGATTTAAGATTTCCTCTAAGGTTTATTTAACTGGGGACTATCCCCAGTATGGTCGCCACTATGTTATATCTCCAAAATTTCCCTAGTGTTTGTATGTTGTGTTAAAGAAATAATAGAGGTAACCACAAACTTACTTTTGAGATCAGGATCTAGCCTTCCTAATGCTCAGAGAGGGCTCTCTCTTAATGATTTAACTTTGTTGGATTAATTGATTTTAGGTTATTTATTTAAGCTTGGTTGGGTTTTGATTTGATTTGGTAGTGGAATCACTGATTTATATGGATAGATGAATGTCTCTTTACCATTAGGCCATGGAGTCCAAATTTCAAGAAAACAAGACTGAAACAAGTTCTAAAGATAGTGTTCATAGGGAAAGGTAGCTGAGTAAATTCATGTCTTTTAGGCTGGATGGTGAAGTGGTTTTTCAATAGGGGTCAAGGAGCAGTTAAGGATTCCTCAAACCGGATAATGAGGGAAATGAAGAGGTCAATTGAAACTAGGGAGCAATGAATAATTTTCTACTCTGGATATCAGAAGAAAACATCAAAATGAATAATTGTTCGAGATAGAGTGTACTTAAACAAATTCTGTAGTAACATTCCAGTTATTTCATTCAAATTGGAAAACATGTAAGTATGTGAAATACTTAAGAAAATAACAATTTAACAAATGAAACATACTTTACTGAAGTGGCCCAACACATGAATCCTGTAATGTAATGCCTTTATTAATCAGTCCAGTCTCCTGACTTGAAAATGCTACAATAAACCCTTTGGTTTTAGATCAATATAACTATAGAAATGTTCATCAATCCACCCCTAATACTTCAAATTATGAAGTATTTATACAAAAAACTATTACAAAATATCCTAAATTTTTTTAGGCATTATTCAAGGAAAAAGAAATATCATCATGCAAGAAGATAGAGACAGATATGTAATTGATGCAAGTTGTCCCTCTTTTATTGTTTGTTGTTGGCTTTTCTTCGATATTATGTTGTTTTTTTCTCTTATTGTTTGTTTTCTTGCTCACTATCTCTTATACTTCCTTTTAATGATACTCTTTCATCTTTAAACTCTATTACTCTTCACTGTTTTACCTTGGTTGCTCTTGACTGATCTGTTTTACCTTTCATCTTCATAGTAAATCATTCAACTTTTCCCAAGACTCTACATCTGGTAATTTAATACTTACCATTCTTCTGTAGATTTCATCAGTTTCTGTTTATTTTGCAAAAGTAGGCTTGTTTATAAAGAGATGTTTTACCTCATGCTGGAGGTAACAGAGGTTCTCAAAAGTCTGATAAAGCACTTTTCCTGTAGGAATCCCTTTCATGGAGGAATTGTTGGCTTGTTCCTTTCCCACTTCTTTGATTTTCTTATCATAGTCTTCATGTGCCATCAAACTATCATTAATCGCCAATGGATTAGGTAGACCTTTCTGCCTCAAAGCATCAAATTTCACCATAAACCTGGCTATTGCTAGCTCCATCGTTTGGCATTTCTCCTCAAGTTGTATCATCAAGTTCCTATTGGTGATTACCTTCTTTACTTCTAGTATGGTCTTAGTTCTATCAGTTATTCCAAGTTCCTACAATTCATACTTATTCTTTGAGTTAAGGAACTGGATTATTCTTGAGGCTTCTTCTAGCTCATTCCCAAGTTCAACTCTTACCCTTTGAATTGCCTTACCAGCTTCTTTGACCAAATCATTTTGCTCAAATATCACCTGTATAAAAGGTGAAATATCATTAACAGAGTTAATTATATTGGCCCATAGCTACTTCTTTGTTTAGGCAAGTGGTTCTTTCAATGTTGATTCTTTCTCTAACTTTTGTGTTCTCTCAATCAATCTATTTGACTTCTGTATTTCATTTTTATGCATGATTTGTGCCAACTTCTTTTCATCCTCTAGACCTGTTATTTGTTCCTTAAGTCTATTTATTTTATTGGTTTGGATGGACATATCCTACCTAACTTTTATTAGTTTACCTACTTCATCGCTAGGATGAGTTACTGTTGTTGTTGAACCTGTTGCTGATGTAGTGGGAAGTGTTGTAGCTAGTGGAGCTGTTGTGGCCACTGAAGTTGCCAAAGTAGAAGGAATTGTTGTAGTAACTGTAGGAATAGTAGTGATAGTAACTGCTTCCATGCTAGCATATTTCTCCTGAACTAACTTATCCATATCATTTTCCATTTCTTTTAATTGAACATTTAACTAAAGAATGAGGTCCATCATATCATCTTTTTGGCTTTGATTCTCTAGAACTTCCTTGGCCTGTGGATGTTTAGAAGGAGGCAATTTTAGCTGTTTCTTCAATGCAACAATGTCTTCGTTCTTCCTTTTTATGAGCTTTTCTGCTGCCTTGATATCATTTGGATTATAGCCAATCTCAATAACCAAGTCTTCTAGCGATTTAATTATGTTATCCTTTGCTTGTGAGGATGCCTTCTCTAGTTTAAACTGTGTTGAGATATTCTCTAGAGAATTTTGATGTTTTTGTACATTCATAGCTTTGTTGGTCATAGTTGAGTATATCATTTCTCCTGCTTGCTTATGAAACTCAATTTGATCTATAGGATGAACATTCTTGGTCAATACTTCAAATTTTGTCCTTTTGTAATCTGTTAATGTCTTAGGATGTTGTACTGTGGGATGAAAAAAGGTCATCTGCATTTTCCTTATTTTAAGGTCAAAAGATGAAAGTAACCTATTTTGATCACTAGGAGTCTGTTTGAAATATTGGGCATAGGTTTCAGCTTTCAATGCTTCATTTTTCAACTTGATTTCTTTATATTTCTCCTTTATGTATTTTTCTTAATCCACTAGTTTGCTTGATGAGGAGACTTCAATACTATGATGCTTTTGAATAATCTGAGTATTGGAGGTTGAAGGCTGATGAGTTACCTCTGAAACTATTGGAGCTATATTTTCTTTAACCATTGTGTCAGTATCAATGATTTCAATTGCCTCAACTGTCTCTTCTTGCTCATTTACAGTATTTAGCTTGGGCTTCTTCCTATACATAATTTCAAATTTGTCATCTGTTGTATCTTTGTTTGAGCAAGAACCTTCTTCCCTAGTCCTTTTGAATTTCTTTCCTATAGGGCTGGAGTATGTAGAATGGGACTAGTATCCATCTGTTTCTCCATATCCATTAAGGTTTTTTCCAACCACTCTGACTGGTTGGCATATTTTTCAATCTCTAGCTTGGACTCATGCATAAAAGGGCTCAATTTAAACTTGAGTCTCAGTTTGTTTATGACACCTAAAGGATCATACTTCCATTTGAAACTATTACTAAACTTCATTTCCTGTAAACATCTCTCTTCTTCCTCTCTAGCCTCCCTATTACTGTAGATAAAAGGACCAAGTTGGTTCTTGATTTTAAAATGTGTTTTCTTCCTGGCTGATATAAAATTAACATCATCTGAATTTATGATCTTCATGTTATATTCAAGTGCAAATAACCTCATGGGGAGACATTTGGGCAGCTTATATGGAGTGATCTGGCATCCATACACCCTAATTTCAGTGTGGTTCTGGTATAAATACCAGTCTCCTGTCCTTTTGTGTTTTGACAACTGTAAAACTTTCTTTATCTCATCACTGATCCTGGGTTGATTGCTACTACTTAGCATATTAACAACTGGGTGAACAAAGGATCCAATGAAATCTCTGTAGCTGAAATCAGTGGAATATTTTTGGATTAAGGGTGTCCAAAAGGTAACAGATCTAGGATTTCCCTTAGTGTCCAGCTTTTGGATGTTAGTTGGAAATCTGTTTGATTGGAAATATAGAAACATATGGAACAATATTGGAGAGTATTTGAATACTCTTTCATCTGGAAATTTGATCAATTTATCATGGATTCTCTCTGCTAAGAATTAGGAAAAATTGAAAATTGTAGTTGGAGGCTAGCATGGGAAAAAAATAGAAAGGAAACCAAATATAGGTTCATCTACATGTTCATCAGTATTACATCCTAGAATACAGGACATCATGGTTACAATATGTCTTGCTCTCTCAAAGAAAATGGTGGCAAAGTATGGAGGACTGTCTGTAGGAATATGAGCTTCTTCTAGGATGAAAGTCTGAAAATTTTGAGATCTCTTGGGAAGGTCCAACTTTAAGTACAAATCAATTAGGTCTTCCATAGAAAATGGGGCTTCATTAGGCTTTGGAAGGATTTACAACATTTAATTTATTGACTTTGCAGTGATTGTGAATAAAATCCGCTCGTTAGGAGAGACTATGATCTGGATTTAAACAGGAACGCAATAGATTACAGAGATAACCATAAATACAGAGATGCGATAACCATAAATAAAGAGATGCAGCGGAAATAACACTTCATTTCATTAATGGAAAATACC
>APFE031281978.1:99678-127788 GCA_000404065.3 Pinus taeda | reverse complement strand
TGGGCCCCGTTTTGGGTAAATTGGTACATCAATTTCCCGGGGTCGTAACTTTGGCATACGATCTCTGTTTGACACGTATGATAGCTCGTTAGAAAGATCTATCTGAGAACTACCATTGTTGGAACAGGCAACATCGATCCATTGCATGGACCCATGTTGCCCCTGGATTCCCCAAAAAACGTCGTTTAGGGCCTCAAAACGGCTCCGGAAGTTCAGGAAACTGAAATTGCTGAAAGAGACAATTGTGGGGGTCCAAATGGGATAGGTGGGTGGCCACCAACATCCACCTGGATCAGACTATGGCTCTTTAACTTGGGAAATAGCAGAGTTGGCATAAGTGGATGATTTCAGGGAGATGGTATACCTATGGGAACAAGTATTTGGGTAAATTAGACTCCCATGACTGAATATCGTCATTCTGGTTGAGGAATTTGTCTTTGCTCCAGCAGTGGAGTTTTAATAGATGGCTAGGGGATGTTGTGTCTTTGATCTAGAAATATTTGTAGGCCAATGGGAGGTGGTCAATATCCAAGTGAGGAGTTTGAAGGGATTTTGCATTCAGAATGCTTTGGGAAGCCATATATTTGTTTACTTTTATTCAATTTATCACTATATGGCTTAAGAAATAGGCTTAGGACCTCTGGGATAGTGTGAAAGGGTGAATACAACGTGCAAAAAAGGGTTTTGGATGCAATAGTGGCTTTCTTTAGGTTGGCAAGGGTTTAAATTGGTTCAATTGATTAACCTATTAGAAATTTTGTGGAAAGCTTAAGTATAGACCTTCTGGTACTTTAGGAATACCTGGAAAACAAAGATTTGGCATGTAGACGAGTTCTCTTGGGGTAGCAGAGGCTTTCTGATGGTGTCAAATGGTCTTTGTACTGCTTCAAATCGGAGTTGACAGAGGTTCTTTTTGGAAATTTTTAACGAATAATAGTGAAAAGATTTAAAAAGGGTGGCTTATTTCGTTTTTTAACCAACAGTGGTTAATTTTGGGTGCAGGGCTAATGGGTGGTTTCATCGGATGCGAGGAGGCGATAAGGTGGTATATCGCGCGCTCAAAAGTGGTTTAGTGGTATTTTTTCTGAGGACGCGATATAACGTGGGGCTGCCACGTAGCAAAAAGGCGGGCAGGGAAAACCACAAATCTCACGTGCTTTTGAGATGTTAAAGGTTGGACATCGAAGGGCGCGATATGGGATGTGGGTCGTCAGATCTGGAGGTGGGTGATCAGACAGTTATGGTGTGGCTGAGTTGCGAGGGATGATTCGAGTTGCGGAGTTGGGTTTAATTAAAATGTAACGGGAAGTAATATATGCAATGGGTATTAAAAAATAGAAGTGTGGACCATGGGTTATACGATGAAGAGTTATAACCCATACGCGAATGTTTTTAGGGATCGAGGATATAATATAGTGGGAGGGTGAAAATATATAAAGCTAGAATAAATGTATAAAAATTATAGGTTAGAATAATATAAAGGGTTTTCGGAATACGAGAGCGAGTGTAGAAAAACATTTGGGATGAGTTAAAAGGGTATCGGGGAGGGTTTTTCAATGGGGCCCGATACATTTTAACTTTCTAAACTTAGGATAAGGGGGTTTTAGTGGGTTTACAAGGGAAAATGAGATGAAATAAGGGAAAAGGTAAAATGAAGGGGAAGGGATATTTTTACAAGGGGAAATGAAGAGGGAAGGGTCCTTTGGAATCAAGAAGGGGAAATTAGTATGATATTAGTAATAAGAAACAAACTAATTGATGCTTTCCATGTCTTGTGAAACCTACCTCTGCCTACCCATCATTTACCCTAACATTTTTTTCATTTACTTGGTGCATTTGAGCTTGTTGACCCTCTATTTCTTTTTCTTTTGTAAGAAAACTATTTAATTCTAACCTTATGACTTTCCAATGGCTTAGATTAAACTGTTGAGCTCATTATTATTCTCTACCTAAGTATTGATCTGCCAATATTAAACAGTTTGGCTAGATCTTTATTCTCTATCTATCAACATGAAATTTAAAGCATGAATGAAACAAGATTAAATTTTTTGACCATCATGGATTGTGGCATTTTTGACAAGCTGTACACAATCTTATTTTTCCAAGTAAAGTAAAAAGTAGTGGCATTTGAATTTGCATCACTTTCAGAATCTATTTTTTATCTCTTTTTGCAGGGTTCATATTTTATACTCTTTTTTTATTTTTCTTTTAGGACTTCACCCTCTTTACATTTTTTTATTTTTAATATGGGAAAACATTTTGTAGAAAGCAAAAGTATGTACAATATTACAAGACTAATCATATCCAATTCAAAATTATGAATCCTATTATTATAGGACCCTAACAACTATAGAATCGACACAATTTAGTAGTTTATGCAAATTCTGTTTATGGTCTATTGATAAAGTATTAAGTGTATGGAGAAGAGATCTCAAGATCAAAATTGGTTAGAAACACAATGAAGAAGTCGCCAACAAAACAATAACAGGTGATCCATGGTACTGCTTTCCAGTAAAAGTGCATTTAATTTTTCATCCTAAGTTTTTATGGTATATATCAAATGAAGAGAGACTAACCATCTCTCCCTCTCAATAGTCTTACATTTTATTGCAGAGAATTTCTAAGTTTTTGCAGGTTCCAAGACGATGAAAGAAGATCACTATATGCACGAGCGCCTTTTAAAGACCAAGTTTCTTTCAGAAGCGCATGATCATTCCATGACAAATCAAATCCATTACACCATTGTTACTAAACAAATACCAATTTTACCATTGCTACACATTTTAAGTCTGCAATCAATCCATAATTTTCCATCTCCCTACTACCAAAAACTCATTTCCCTTCGCATTCTCCATACTTTCCTGCCTCAATTTCGCTCACCCTTAGCCCAAAAATAAAGTCATTCAGCTCCCTTACAAAGCTAAGTCACCCCATTTTTTGCATTTTTCTTTTTGTCAAATAAACCTTGCTTTAATACAGATTTTCCATCTATAGTCCTTCAAATTATTATTTCATACTCACGTTAGATGATGGAGGATTCATTAAGGCCTCCCTTATAACAAGTTTTGACCCATTGACTCTGACACATCATCTGGGATCAAAACTATATATATTTCAAGTACCTTGAGGCTTGCATGCCTTAATGGCAGCTCTCTCGCCAATAAATAGTGAGAATACATCAATGTCCCCTGTTTGTCGGATCTTCTAGGTGACTCGACTACGACACATCTATTTGTACCTAGTAAAATGTACTTAGGCATCTTGACTCTCATTGACATAAATGGTGATTAGTCTCATGTTGGTTAATGGAATCCATTAATGGCTAGTAATCCAACAATTTTTTTCTATGTTCGACATCGACACATCTATTCACATAGATAATAATTATGCCACTGAGTGGGAACAAATGAAGACTACATGATTTCAGCAATTTGCAATAGGACTTAATTCATAACTCAGTGGCCATATCAATAAAGATTCCAATATCATCCTCAATTCATACAACCAAGAGAAAGAAGAAGCAATATCATATTTGTTTACTTCATATTCCATGATCCAACAGCAGCAGCAACACTCTTTGATATACATAGCTTGTCCACTTTTCAGGTAGGCGAAGGTATCTAATTTTCTAATTTTTAATCATAGTTAATGTCAACCATTTAATGTGCTAATTTTTATATGTTTTGAAATGATCAATCAATGAGCACATTACATGGTTGACATTCACTATTGGACTTAAAAAGGAATTCTCAATGTTCTCAAGTATTTTGATGCAACAAAAATAACAAAAGTATTATTACAAAAGAACCAATACTCATAAAATTTTGGTTGTCACACAAGAACCAACCATAAAAATATATGTTGAAATCAAATGCATTTCAAACTACACTTTGAAAAAAAAATAAAGTTGTCAAATGATATGATTATGCAAATTTAAAAGAGAATCAATACAAAGCCAAAGCTCATATAGAACCAAAACATTTCAAGAATATCAACTTATGATGAAAGGAATCAATGCAATAGTTGCATGAGGACATGCAACATCTTCAGTTGGGGGGTATGTCGAGTCTCTAAAATGTCATCCACTTTCACCTTCATTTCCATAATTTTACCCTCATTCCGTAACTCTATAGCCCCATAACCTCACATTGAGTAACCATTTTCATGATCATATGGGTTTATCATTGTTATTTTCCAAGTCATTAATTTTAAGTATTTTAAGTGAATTTGTGATTAAATGTTAGGAAATTAACATATTTTCATATATATCTAAAAGTATTATGAGTTTTGTGATATTGTAAGCCTACTTGGAGATTCTAGAAGGGTCCTATTTGGCCACCCAACCACAAATTCGAATTTCAAATTCCAATTGATGAAGATTTGTGGAATAACTATAGAAGATGTGGATCATTAACTATGCACATTCAAAGGAGAAGAATCATGGATGAGAGAATTTTGAGAGGATTTGTATCTTACATTTTTAGGTGATTGTTTGTAACCACAAGAGATAAATGAGGATTTAGGAAAGATCTAAGGATCTATATTTATTGAATAGTTATCCTTAATTTTTGTATAAATAGGAGTGTGTCCTTCATACAAAGGGTTGTTAACTAATTAGTCATTAGTATCTAGTTGCTAGTTGTTAGTTGGAGGTTCGAAGTTCCATCCAAGATGTGATTTGTAAAGTAAGGATAGAGAATTCTTTTAATATCTTGTAACACATTTTATGAAATACATATTGCCACATTGATCTCCAAGATGTGATAGTTTGTTTAGTGTGCTTTCTGAGGAATGGAGGGCCCCCATCAACCACAACTTGCACACCTTTGTACATATTGGTAACATAGTGTAGTTGTTTGATTTCATTTATTTTCAGCAAGTGTGATTTCATTTCAACATGTGTGAGTGTGATTTCAATTCTGCAAGTGTGATTTCAATTTTGCAAGTGTGATTTCCTTTATGCAAGTGTGGTGTGATTTCAATTGTGCAAGTGTGATTTTATTTATGCAAGTGTTGTGTGATTTCATTTATGCAAGTGTGGTGTGATTTTATTTATGCAAGTGTGGTGTTATTTCAATTATGCAAGTGTGATTTCATTTTCAAGCAAGTGTGATTTAAATTTCTTTATGTTTGGTTTGATTTGGATTAGATTAATTTAATTAAATTTGTAACTAGTTTTAATTGCATTATATTAATCTATTTTGATAAATAACCATCTAGTACATATAGTACAGGTATACCTCGTCACTTCTACGAACCCCAGGTTGACAATTAATGACATGGATATAACTCACAATTAAATTACCCAAAAGGTCCCATATGATACATATGCCTGAAAGGTCAAGCCAAGAACAAATAAAAGGGTGCTTTTGGGAATAAGGCTAAGAGCTAACATGTAGCTTCAAAACTTGGCTCTGAGCAGGTCAAGTGACCACAAGCGCGAAAGAATATTATGTTAATTAAGCCCTTCGGGCTATAGAATAGAAGGGGCTAATGGAAGGTTATATGCACGGTGTTTTCATAGGCGCAGAAGGATAAAACAATAGATATTAAGCCCTTTTTGCCTAGAAAAAAAAACTATAGGCCTAACCCATGAACGCTTTGACAAGTTTGGCAATGTCAGCCAAATTTGTTGAATAACACCAAAAAACGTACCACTAAAGTTTAAAAATAAGGCATGAACGAGTTAGAAGAAAAATTGGCGGAATGGACAGATTTGAAGGTGCATTTGGAAAATTGGATAAATTTGGAGACAACCAAATATAGAAGAAACTCTACTAAAACCTGTAAAAAATCCAGAATTGCAAATTTGGACAATTTAACTCGGGTTTTCTGGCAGAGACAGGGGAAAAGATATAGAATAATTAAATATCACATTTAGAATAGTTAACAAAAGTGGTAGATGAGTTGAAAATGAAGAATTCATGCAAGCTAAAGATTTGAACTTAAGTACAATTCAAAAACTAAAAATATCAGTCAAAATTCTTTTTAAGAAAGATCGGTTGTGTAAGATGGTAGTTGAAACAATTGTTGATTGATGTTGTTGGTGTGTATGGCGGTTTGATCAATGATCAAAGATTGCTAAAGGTGATTGTATGGTGTTTGTAGTGAGTGTTTAAGGTCTGTAATTATTTTCTCTATGAAAGGTAATAGCCTTCATGGTTTGAGTTTGAAAATGGTATAAAAGATGAATCATTAAGGCCAAGCAAGTGATAGCTTGCAGAATAGGGGTTATAGCTCCTTCCAGTACTGGTTGGTAAATAGATAGGGGTTGAAGTTCATTTCAGTGGTAGTTGATAAACTAGGGCTTGTAGCTCCTTTCAATTGTAGCTGATAAATTAGGGAGTAGTAGCTTCCTTCTGGTTGTAGCCAAAGAACTTTGTAACAGTAAGTAGAAGCTTACCTTTGTGGAAATAATTAAAGAAAAGTTTGAAGGATCTATGTGTGATATTTTGTGCTTCTCATGTTGATTCTTGTGATATTCATATGAACTATTTCTGAAGTGTTTATTGGTGCCCTAGTATCGCTACTAGTGAAAGAAACTTTTTTAAATTTCCTACAATATTGATTCACTCCCACTCTCAGTATTGTCCTAGTTTCTAACATGTAAAGAGGATAAAACTCATGAGAAGGAGGAGACTCCTCAAAAGGAAGAAATTCTTAAACAAATAGATGACAATGAAATAAAACCAACTCCTACAAATCATGTAGCTTAGCAACCCTCTATTTCCTTACAAAATCCTCCTCTTTTGGAGAGACTAAAAATTGTTGTATTGGTGTCTTAGTATCATTACTAGTGAAAGTTTTTTTTTTAATTTCTACATATTGATTGAGACCCCTCTCAGTATTGTCCTAGTTTCTAACATATAAAGAGGATAAAACTCTTGAGAAGGAGGAGACTCCTCAAAAGGAAGAAATTCCTAAACAAATAGATGACAATGAAACAAAACCAACTCCTGCAACTCCTCTAATTGAGCAACCCTCTATTTCCTTACAAAATCCTCCTTTTCCGGAGAGACTACAAATTAATAAAGGTGTAGAGAAGAAAATTATTTTACTAGATTATAATATGTTAGATGGGTTGAAAAATGTTTGAATCAAAATCCCTTTGCTTCAAGAAATAAAGGAAATTCCTATTTTTGCAAAAACAATAAAGCGGTTGTGCATTAAGAAACCCAGAAGAAAAAGAAAAAAAAATACAAAAAGTGCAACTCGTAGGAAAATTTGCAAAAATTATGATGGGAAAGCCTACAACTGAAAAATACTTAGATCTAGGAAGTCCCATTGTAAATATTTACATTAATAATTTTGAAATCCTAAATACATTGGTTGACTTAGGTGCAATTATAAATTTCATGAAAAAGAGTACTACGGATGAATTAAGATTAACTAATCTTCAATATACTCCTATTATATTGCAATTAGTAGACAAGTCCGTTATCAAACCACAGGGTATATTAGAAGATGTATTAATGTCCCTAGATTCATGGGAGTATCTCGTTGATTTCATGATTCTAACTCCAAGGAATGATCTTGGAGGTCATCCATTAATACTTGGTATGCCATGGCTCGGCCATGGCTGATGCATTTATTAGTTGTAGGTGTGGTGACATGTTTATTTCTTATGGCAATTCAACTAAAAATTTCACATTATTTCCATTAGCAAGAGCAATAACCGAAATAGAGAATGAAGAATGGATTGAAGATGATGGTGAAGATTATGAAAATATTCAACCAATTTTAACTATATCACACAATGATGAGGAAATTCAATTCATGAATTTAATGAATTATCATGTTTTTTCTTCATATTGTCAACAAAATCATTGTGTGCATATGTTAGATCAAAGTTTTCAAGAAAATTGTAGTATTGAGGAATTTTCATCTCTACAATCTAGAATATCATTAAACTCATTGGAAAAGCTTGGAAATCCCCTTATAGAGATTAATCCAGGGAAAACATTAAATATCAATAATAACTTGGAGGAATTTCAAAAAGAACAATTGATCAAGATGTTGAAAAAACATTCCTCTGCATTTGCATGGGAATATACAGACACGAAAGGAATCAATTCAAATACATGTATGCATCATATATGTATACAAGAGAATATCAAACATGCAAGACAACCTCAGAGAAGGATGAATCCTAATCTGAGGGAGATTTTTAAAGAAGAGTTACAAACAATTCTTAGTATGAAATTTATTTACCAAATTTTAGATAGTCAATGGATATCACCCTTGGTTATTGTGCCTAATAAAAATGGAAAGTGCAGAATATGCATAGACTATAGAGAATTGAATAAAACAACTGTAAATGATCATTTCCCATTACCATTCATTGATCAAGTTTTAGATACAACATTCTCTTGTCTTTATGGTTTGAGTGGATAGAATCGTATTCAAATTGCACCTGAAGATCAAGATAAGACAACTTTTACATGTCCATGGGGTACATATTATTATAAGGCACTTCCCTTTGGTTTGTGCAATGCACCTATTACATTTCAAAGAGCGGTATTAAGTATATTTTTTTTACTTGATCCATGATTTTGTAGAAGTGTACATGGATGATTTTACTATTTATGGGAATATTTTTTAGAAAGATTTGGAAAAAATATTTGTTAGATGTAAATAAGCTAATGTTTGATTAAGTAATCAAAAATTCTTTATGATGTTTAATGAAGGAACTGTTTTGGGTCGCCATATTTTTGGTTTTTGGAATCAAACTAGATTCATCAAAGGTTGAAATAATTTCCAAAATTTCAGTGCCTACACGTCAACAGGATGTTCAAAGTTTTCTTAGATTTATAGGTTACTATAGAAGGTTTATAGAAAATTTCACAAAGCTTACTTCACCACTTTTCTAATTATTCACCAAGGATTGTGAATTTCATTAGGATTCTAATTGTCAAAACAATTTTGAATTGTTGAAACAAAAAATTTCTTAGGCACCTATTCTAAGAGGGTCAAACTGGTCCCTACCATTTCATATTTCTATTGATGCCTCAAGTACAACTTTATGGTTTGTATTAGGAAAAAAAGACTTAACTCCTTATGTTATATATTATACAAGAAAAAGTCTAACTACTGCAGAGTTGAATTATGCAGTCACAAAAAAGGAGTTGTTAGCAGTTGTTCATGCTATCAACAAGTTCAAACACTACATCATTGGATATGAGACTTGTATTCACATTGATCATTCTTCCATTAGATATCTTATGAATAAACCAATAAATAATGGTAGGATTAATAGATGGATTTTACTATTGCAAGAATTTAATATTACCATTTTGGATAGGCCAAGAAAAGAAAACACGATAGTTGATTTCTTTTCCAAGATGCAAAATCATAGTACTAATATTCATGTAGCAAATAATTTTCCTGGTGAATATAGTTTTGCAATATGTGACTAAAACTCCTTGGTTTGCAGATATTGCTAATTATTTGGCTACAAGAAAGTTTCCTCCTTAGCTATTAGTAAAATAAATACAAAGAGTCAACAAATCCATTGCACCTTATTCTTGGATAGAAGGATAACTATACCAAACAAGAGCTAATTTAATCATTAGTATATGTGTTCAAGAAGATGTGGTACTTGAGATCCTTAAAGATGCCATAATGAGCCTTGTGGAGGAAATTTCATTGACAAATGAACTACATAAAAAGTACTCATTTTGGGATATTATTGGCCTTCTCTTTTAAAGGATGCCAAAAAATATGTCAAAAGATGTGATAATTGTCAAAGGATGGGGAAACCTATCCAATCTAATGAGATGCCTCTACAACCAAAGGTACTAATAAATCATTTTGAGAAATGAAATCTAGAATTTGTTGGACCCATTAATCCTCCATCCAAGCAAAAGAGGTACATACTTGTTTGCACTGATTATGTTACTAAATGGGTAGAGGCCAAGCCACTAAATTTTTCTACTAAAAAATGTTGTTGTTACATTTCTTTTTTAGGATATTTTCACTCATTTTGGTGTCCCCAGAGAAATTGTGACAGATCAGGGTGTGTAATTTACATCCAAGCTTGTGCAAAATATCATGGAGCAATACAAGATTAGGCATTTCAAACCCACTCCATATCATCCACAAGGAAATGGAAAAGTGGAATCCACAAAAAAATTCTTGAAGCCATACTGACCAAGGTTGTGCATCTACATAGACGATATTGAGAAGATAGACTTCAAAAATCACTCTGTGTATACCAAACCACATGGAGGAATACCGTTGGACATACTCCTTATGAGCTTGTTTATGAAAAGAAAGTTCTACTTCCTATTGAATTCCAAGTGGAGATATAGAATACATTAACAAAATTTGGGATAGATCTCTCTAAAGCTGAAAGACAAATATTGAAACAACAAAATGAATTGGATGAGATTAGACAAGATGTCATTAAAAGGACAAGCATAATTCAACAGTAAAGGAAATATGGCATGGCAATTTTATCAAAGTCAAAAAGTTCAAACTAGGTGATTGGGCCCTTCTCTCTAATTCCAAGATTAAAGATTTTCAGGGGAAATTCCTAACAGATTGGTTAAGCCCTTGTGAGATAGAATTTTTTTTTTTACAATGGAGAAATAAGGATTAATACCATTGATGAAGAAGAGATCACTTTTATTGTTAATGGGAATAGATTGAAGCTATATCACAAGCCCTTAAAAAAAAAAAGAATTTGACCAAAGTCTGCAAGAAAATTATGATTTAAATTGGTAGAAAAAGGAGATCATTCTCCTCTACTAGAAAAAAAAATGTTTGATTATATATATATATAGTTATGAAAACCGACATTGTTGGCATAAAATATGCAAAAATCCTAGTTGAAAACTAAGACTCCTGGCAACTTGGATTTCCTTCTTTTTTTCTCCTTTCCTCTTTGCAAATATTTTTTTAGTTCAAACTAGTCAATTTGAAGAATTTGTTTCTCTTTTAATGATATCTTATCAACATCATCAACATCAATGGCAACGACAAATATCTTGGAATAATTTGAAGCAAATATTTAAGGATGGTAATATTTTGCAGCCAATGAAACATTCCATAGTTGATTCATCCTAAGGATAGAAAAGCATTACTTTTGGACCTGCAAGCAAACCAATTTCAATGGAAAAAAATGAGATAATATGAAAGGTGATATCATGAATAAATTGGTCAATTTACTAAATTTTAACAATAGATTTTGAGATGTATATATGGACAACTTTACCATTATTTTCAACTTATGAGAAACCTCAATCCTATTGATGGTTTAAAATAATTTATATTTCACCCTCCACTCTATCATACTCTAGACAGACTCCTTATCCTACTTGGAAAGTACCAAATCACAAGTCTATCATGAAAATCAAGAGATTCTTGAAGTGGTCAAAAGGTTATAACTTTTGACCACTTAAAAATCTCTTGATTTGCATGATATATATATATATATATATATATATATATATATATATATATATATATATATAATATATATGGAATTATATACACTATACAGCAGATCATTATAAACCTTCCTCCATTACTATTCGTACACCTCCTCATTTATTTCACACCGAATTCATCCATTTCACTATCTCTTGTAACAATTGTTGAAGTGCAACCTTGAGGCAAAGCTTTCCTTACAATATGGGAGTCATAATCTGCTATGAACCAGGAGTGAAATTCTTTGTTGCTTTTTTCCCCCAAGGAAAAATCATAATTTCCATTAATAAAAATGAAAATTACATGTTGTAGGTGCTCAAAGGCATATCAGAAATGACTATGTGACATATTATAGATGTTGTTAAATTTTCAAAGGGATACATTGTTCTTTGCTTTGATAATTACCTTTCTTCATTTATACATTAAGTTCACCCCATATCATCATTACAGTATTTACATCTACACCATTATTCATTAGCATATGCAATTATATAGAAAGAACATCATCATCATCATCAATGTAGCAAAACATAAAGGAAAAATAGAAGAAAAGCATGCACACACATAGAGACACCAGGATTGGCCCTAGACCAAGGCAAAACCCACTATGGGGAAAACCCTTGCAAATCTTATTCTTCTTATATCGTCATCAAATGATTCAAAAAAATCCATAACTTCATCTATGAAACAAAACAACTATGATATCCATGAAACAGATCTAGTCATGTTTGAAATCAAAACCGTGATTCTGAGGATTGAAGTGTGCTTTCAATGGTTGTAGACAATTGTTGGATACTTTTGAAAATTTTTGTCACTGATCAGAATCTTCGGAATACAAAAATATCATCCATGAGTCCCAGATGTAGGGAGGAGGAGTTGTGTGAGCATCTATAGCAGATCTAGACGCTCTCTACATAACTGGATGACTGCGTCCGGAATAGATTTGGGCTCTCTTAGGTGAACTGGATGAGAGTGTCTGGGGTCAAACATACCAAGACCTTCTTCAAGCCCTAGACTCTCTCATAAGGTTATTTTGTGAGTGTCTATGGCAACCCGGACACTCTCAGGACCACTCTGTGAGCATCTGGGGACTAATACAACCTAATCTATCTCTGAAGCCCTGAATGCTCCCATAACTCATTGTGCCAGTGTCTAAGGCTCCATGGACACTCCCATAACACACTTTTCCAGTGTCCAGGGACTAAAATGTCTAGTTTTGTGCTAGTGTTCGAAATCTAGAAAACCCTAGATCAGTGCGAGGTTCGACCCTTAGATTTCAAACCCTTGTGCAAACTTTCCTTCTACAGACTTGTGCGAACAAAGACAATAAGAGAAGAGAAGATGGCTTGTTCAATGTGTCCAAATGAAGTTGAGCTCTCTTCTATTTATAGACTTTCATGAGGGTCCACTTGGGGTTGAGGCCAACCTAAGAAGTTACACATGTGGTTAGGGTCATCCCATTCCATCATACATGTATGAATCAAATAATTCAAAACTCAACTTTCGCTTGACAAAATTGGGTGATCTTTATGTTGATTTTGGCCTACTCGAAAAGTGGAACATAATGCAATCATCATCTCTATCATTTGATTTATTCAAGGTGGAATTTGACCGCAGTTGCAAAAATTAACAGATGTCTGTAAAATAATGCCCAAAACAGATGTTCAAGAACTAACTAAAAATATAGATCTAGCAAAATAGAATCTATTTGCCTAACCCTTTCTACCTTTATTATTTTAAAATTTTCTCCAAACTCCTTGTGAAGGAGTGGCATTGACAATTTCTTACTTATTTTCATCTTCTTCAAAGAGACTTCTTTTTCAGAATCTGAGCTCTTTGATGTATGGGATCGTTTCACTCCACCTGCCTCCAAATGAGGGGGTGCATCCATCAGTTGTTGCACTGAATTTCCTTCTTTTTCAGAAGTTTTCTGGCACTGGAACTTTTCTCCAACTTGCTCTTCCTTACTAATTTCTAGTGTTTCTTATTGAACATGTACCTCCTCACTCATCTGATTCACCACAACGTTTTCATTCTCTTCTTTTGAAATCTATGGATCTGGAAGCCACCATCCTTTTTTCTTTTTTAGTTTGTTTATTATTTTAGTTGGAAACTTATTTGCCTGTAGACATGTATTTTTTAAATGACCGATCTCAAGGAAAATGCAACACCTAAATGGCATGTTCTCAAAGTATAGAGGTTGGATCCATGTTGGCTTAGGTTGGGATGACCCAAGTTTGATTATTTATTGTGCACCAACAAAACCCTCAATCACTAGCCCTTTCAGAAACGACCTGCAAGAAGGTCGTAGTCTCACCCGAAGTGATTATGGGAGGTTGCAAAACAGGTTTCTGTAGCCTTGAGGGATATTGCAATGTGGCAATTTCGTATTTTCTTATGCTTTAACATTTATCAACTACTTCGCATTCATGAAATACTTCACACTTATATATTACTTCGCAAAATTACATTCATCACTTAAACATATCATAAACATACATAAACTTTACAGTACTAAAACAAAGTGCAGATAATAAGCAAATCAACACATGAAGACATATATTTTACCGTGGTTCATCCCAATGTGGGACTACACCCACAAGAATTGTTGCTTATAATATAGAATTTGGTACAACAAATAGTTCTTCACCTGCGCACACAGCTGCAGGTTGTCTACGCACTAAGTTGTAGATGGTCTACACACTAAGCTGCCTACCCAGGTCTCTGCACACTCAATTGCAGAGCCTTTCCCCTTTCTCTGAAGTACAGATCACAAAAATACAACCATAAACATAGATCTGGATCCAATTGAAGATGATGTCTTCCTTGTTTATTATTCATCCCTATATATAATATTACATTGAGGGATTACATCGTTACATTACCATGGACCCAATACCATGGTTTCCAAAATACAAGCGACTATGGTCCAAAACCATTCAACTTTTACAATATTATATGCTTTTATGAAAAGGGAGGGGCTTCACCATGAAGCCCCTATACTGCACGGTGATTTTGTTGTGCGGTCCTCGTTGTGCTCCACTTCTCTGTTGCACGGTCCACTTCTCACTTCGTAACATCCTTTCTACTGTGCACTCTACCCACAAAATTCGGATTCCTTGTCCAAAATCTTGCCAAGTTGAGTTGCACCCAATAGCACCCCAACACTCACATGTGACTCGTCCCAAGTCACTCAGCAGCTTTGCCTCTGATCTTGTCTGCAATGTTGTTTTATTTCTTGTTGAATTGTTGCAGAATCTCTGCCAGTTGTTTTTCCTCACTGCACACTTCTTCTAATAATGCTTCTGTGACATGTTCTGTAGCCTTCTTTGCCAATTTTGTCTCCCTTTGTTGAAGTTGTTGAAGATTCTCATCCAGTGCATGTGATAGTTGGAGGGCTTCATCCTTCCAAGGCTGAGTCCTTTATATCAAACTTTTCTCCTCCTTCAACTCTTCAATTTTCTTTTGTATCTTCTTTGACTCATTTATTTGTACGAGCCTCTGCAAGAATGGAAAAGTCTCCACAGTTGCCCAACTCTCCTCCAATTGATTTTGTTTTTGTTGCATTTACTCCTACAGTTTCTAAACATTTGGATCTTCCTGTAGCGAAGTCCAAATTTGCATGCTTTCGTCCAGTAATTTTCCACAATCTACCAATGTTGTGAAGATGCTAGTCATCTCAGTCTTTAAGTCAATCTCCCTCTTCTCGCATACTTCTAGTGGTGTGGTTGGATGCATCTTTAATTGCAGTTCACTGATCTTTACCTCATATTCGAACTGTACATCTATAATTTTCTTATTAGATTCCTTGACTACAAGGTCGAGCTTCGTGTGGATTCCTCCTCGCGGAAATCCATGTCTGAACTTCCCTACAACCTTTTCAGTCTCTGTTGTTGTAGCTCTACCTATTCCTTGTCCTTGATGGCCTGGTCGATTTGTTTCTTCAGCGTAGTGCGCTCATATTCTATGTGAATGTTTAAGTGTGAGGTGCGTTGTTCGCACTCCTTGAGCTCATTTATGATACCTTGGTGCAAGTCATGTAGGACCAGATTAGGCAATGCTACCATGTTCATATTCACATGTTCCCAACCTTTTGTTGGTTGCTTGACTTCGATACAGTCGAGCTATAGATCTCTGACAAGCATCTGCATTATCCCCATCCCATATGTTCTTTCTATCGGTATTTCTAGTTGGAGTATGTGGCCTACCTGCTATGGTGGTCTCGATGTTGTGCCAAAATCTTCAGCTCTACAATACTCTTTTGCACACTTGTGATAAGATTTTCATAGAAATATTCCACCCTATTTCAGGATTCCATTTTTATCTCCTAGACCTTGTCTCCGATTTGATCCAGGGTACCTTCAGTGAGAACCATTGGTGTGATTTATTTTATTTTATCCACCTTATGCTTCTTTCTTCTCTTAATGGTAGCTTCACCTTGGATCTTTCTTTTCTCTACGTCAACTTTCTCTCTTTCTTCCTTTTCTATCTCCTTAGTCGTATCCTCACCTCCTTGAGGGTCCTCCTCATGGTGTTCTTTGTCATGGTGTTCTTCTTCATGGTGTTCTTCTTCCTCTTCCTCTTTCTCTAATTCATGCTCCTTGTCTTTTGCACTAGCTTCGCCATGTTGCAAAGTGTCCAACTCTTCTTATGTCGCATTGTCTCCTGCTTCCTCCTATGGAGTCATCCATTTTGCGGGCCATGTCTGTACTAATTCTATCAGATCATCCTATATGACCATATATGGCAATGAATTGGGGGAATTTTGAGGTCTAAAATGGGCTTCCTAAGGAAATTATAAAATAATAGTGGAATAATAAAATAAGATTAGATAACATCATCAAATTTTAGATAGAAAAAAGAAAATATTATTTCTTCAACTCGTATTTTCAACTTATCTCCCTATCTGTTTACTCAAATTTCAAGCGGAGACACTTGTTGGATACATAATTTGATTCCTCATCCAAGAAGTACCCATATTTCATATTTTCGATGGACCCTACTACATGAAAAATGAGAAATACATTAAAAATGTTATTGCAATAACGTTTTTTCATGTATTTCTCATTTTCGTGTAGGAGGGTCCATCAAAAGTGTGCAACATGAGTACTCCTTGGGTGTGGAATTAAATTTTTCATCCAACAAGTACTCCCACTCAAAATTTGAGTAAAACTTTAGGGAGATAAGTTGAAAATACGAGTTGAAAAAATAGTTTTATTATTTTATTATTTTTTAATCTTTTTACTTTTTTACTCCAAAATGGTGAATCATCCCCCATGGTTGACATCATCATCTTGAATCCTATTGGTTCTTATAAAGTTTATTTTGGTTGTACATTTTTCTTAGGAGGCCCATTTTAGACCTCAAAATTCCCCTAATGCATACCATTTCTTCCTTGTGTCTTTGCCCGAATGTATGTACAATTTATGAAAATTTGTCTTGAACCTCGTGAGAGGGCTATACTGTTTGTGAAAACTCGATGAAGGCGCAGATGTTGGTTTACTAACATGTGTATATCCATTTGATATAATATAAAAAATATTATATTCTCTTGCGCTCACGAGGCTTGAGTGGTTTGCCACAATGAAGCATACCTCGAAGCTTCGCATACATATGAAGACACTGAAGGGAATTATGTGTCCTCCGGATCTTCCCACACTAGCATAGCAATGATCAAGATTAACTAGGCACAGTGGAAAGATGTACCTTTCCCTTGGACCTCACAGTAGTCATCTAGGAATTCCTTGCATAAGTGTCCAACCCAGTTATATTGGACTCCATTTGTGTACTGCACGGCTAAAGACACCACTGGCACGGGAACTTCATTTGCACTACACTTCCTCATAATATTTCTAACCAAAATGTGTGTGGTGAAGAAGACTACTTGGTCATTGATCAAGTTTATGTTGTAGCCCCTTTTTCCTTTGATCAGCCCGTACTTCTTCTTCATATTGTCTAGCAAAGTGTGATCCTGATCCTTTCCCATGAACTCCTCTATGGGGTTCTTCACTTGGTATGGTAATCTTGTGATCCTACAGATCAACATTTGGTCTATGGGGATCTTATTCCCCATCCATAGGTGTCCATCATGTATTAGTACCAACAATTATCACACACACGCTATGTTTGCTAAACTTCTGTCAAAATGCGACAAATTCAACATATGGAGCAGTCTTGACTGCACCAACCCATTTGCCCACCGTTGTGGTTGTAAACCTCGTCACTTCTCTCTCTAGGTAGTGAAACTACTTCAAGTACCGGTCTAGTGTGAATTGATGGTACTTCTTTCGGTCATTGAAATCATAATATGTAAATTTGAGTTGCGAATTTTCCCTAAAATATCTCTTGAAAACGACACAACTTCCAGCAATAGTGGTGTAAATGTCCCATACTTTGCGTCTTTGGAATCCTTTACTGGTTTGGCACTTGTCTTCCTCGGTGGGATGTATGAGGGCAGAGGTGAGATGAACACTGTGCCACCTTCCCCCGCTTGTACTTCCTCCATTTCTTCTTCTTCACCAATATTGATCTGCCCAGGTTACTTCTGAGGTTTCACAGGTTTGGCAAGCTTCTTGTCTTGATTTTTCTTGGTTCTTCCTTCCTTGGTTTGCTTCTTCCTTGGTGATGTCTGTTGTTTCATGGCAATGGTGATGCTATTATGGGTCATGCTACTACGTGCGTTTCAATTGCTAGTGTGGAAATATCAGTGGCTTCCATGACTCCAGACAATCCCTTCTCATGAAAATTCTGTACAATCTCCTCCCAAGATCGCTCAGACGACATACACAGTGAAGTCTCCTGCAACTTCTTCACACTATTAATCACTCGAGCTCTTGATTCAGCAAAGTTCTTAATCTGAGTGGGAGTCAGCTATTTATAGCAATTATGACCTTCGAAGCTCATCATTAGATTTGATTTTGTCCTGGTTTTGTTTAGATTTCATCATTAAATGCATATCTATCCTTAAATTCTGCCAATTTGTCGCCTTAAATGCAACTTTGCGCATGTCTTTTCCATTTTAACGGTCATATTTCTACTTTCCCAGTGAACTTCGACACGTCCCCTATTGTAGCACACATCTGTATTATGTCGTGGCTTCCTACGAACTTCGACATATTCCCAACTATAGCAAAGTACTTTCTTCAACGAAGCTCTCTCTACAACATAGTTTATAGTCTAGTTCCCACTTTCAACTGCATATGACACTAAGACTTTACTTCTTTCTTCTTTAGGGAAAATATGTAGGGGCAAGGTTTTCCTTCTACAACTTCAACCTACTGCCATTTACGTTTCCCTAAATTAATTCTCCATTTAACTTTGCTAACTAAACTGTGCCTCCATCAGTAATATACTTAATAACATATGGGCCCAACCAGCATGTTTTGAATTTCCATGGAAATTTCACAAACTTACTGTCATAGAGGACAATAAGATCTCCTACCTGAAACTTCTTTTGCTTAATGTGCCTGTCATGCCAAGCCTTTTCTCTCGCTTTTTGTACTTGTTGATGAAATCCTTATATAAACTTGTCTTCTTCCAAATCAAGTAACTACAACATCCTTTCTTCCATTATGTCAGGGTTTGCCATATTTGTAAAAGTTGCAATTCTTAGGCTAGGGACAATGTATTCCAGGGGCATCACAACTTCTTGCCAATAAACCAACCTAAAGGGTCTCTAACTTGTCAACTTTTTGCATGTAGTCCTATAAGCCCACAATACTGCTGGAATCCTAAGATCCCAGTCATCCATGTTTACATTACATACCTTGGTCAGTGCATTCTCCAAAATTTTATTGAATGCTTCCATAGTTCCATTTTCTTGAGGATGATAAGGAGTGCTCCTTTGGTGGTAAATTTGAAATTTCTCAGTTAATGTTTCAATGGCCTTATTCAAGAAATGTGACCCTTGGTCACTTATAAATATCTTTGGACACCCAAATTTGGACAGTATGTATTCAAAGATGAACATCGCAACAATTTCTACGTTGCAATCCTTCACTAGATGTGCTTTAGCCCACCTTGTAAAATAATCAGTCGCAATGATTATATACCTCACACAAAAAAAAAAATCTTTGTGAATTGATAGTTCCAATAAAATCAATAACCCATTTATCAAAAGCCTGCAATGTTACTTGTGCACTAGTGGCATTTCATCTCTTCTTGAAGGTTTTCCTATTCTTTGGCAGACATCACAAGCTCGACAGTACTCCTTTGCATCTTTGTGTAGTGTAGGCCACCATAATCTTGCTCTTAAAATTTTCTGCACGATAGATTTCCCTGCATAATGTCCACTAGCTGCACGACTATGAGCTTCTGTTAAAATTATTTGTCTTTCGTGCTCAAGAACATACTTGCACAGTAATTTATCTGGTCCCATCTTATACAAATGCCCTTATATTAATGAAAAACCTATTGCCTTAGCCACCACTTATTTCTTCTATTACATAGTGTATTATGAAGGGGCCATCCCTATGGTTAAGAACTGAATAATATCAGTGAAGTGATCATACGTTATTCTGATCCCAAACAGTTGCACAACAGGAAGATTATCCTCTATATTCATTGGTTCTTCTCTTGTTTCCAACCTTGACAAATGATCAAGTCCAGCATTTAGTCTTCAGGGCTTAACAACAACTTCAAAGTCATACCACTGAAGCAACAACAGCCATCTAAAAATTTCCCCTGCTAAGACAGACTTATTCACCATATATTTCAATGCAAAATGATCTGTGAACATCTTAAAATGTGATCCCAACAAATAATGTCTAAATTTATGCAAAGAATATAACATAGTTATCGATCAAATGGGAACTATTACCTCAAAATGGGTACTCGAGCCCAAAAATCCCAAAAAAACATGAAAAAACACCTTGAAATTGAAAAGTGTTGATGCCATAATAAAGTTTAGTTGTGCTTTTCTTTTTTTTCGAGTAAAATTTCAATATTTTTTAAAAATAACAATAAAAGCCATTTTGTTTGGTGCAAAAAACACCTTGAAATCGAAAAGTTTAAATGCCGGAGTAATAGTTTTTTTTTTTTTTTTTGCAACACTTTTTAGTAATGACGTTAAAAACAAAATATCGTGACTTTGAAAAAAAATAAATTTCCAATGATTTCCAAGCACGACATTAACGATAAAATATCACATCTTTGCAAACCCTTAAAATTCCAACGATTTTTAAGCATGACATTAAATTTAAAATATCACTTCTTTGAAAAACCTTAAAATTCCAACAATTTTCAAGCGTGGTGCTAAGAAAAAATATGTATAATTGTTTTCAACCATAACATTAAAGATAAAATATCACGACTTAGAAAAACATTAAAAATCTTGACAAGTTTTCAACAATGGAACTAAAACCAAATATTATGACTACAAAACAATCTTAAATTTTCAAAATATTTTAAGCATGACATTATGGGAAAAATTTATGACTAAAAAACCTTTAAATGAACACCTAAATGAAAGATTTATTATACCAGCACTCCCTCCTATAGTCATGCAGTTTCGAACCGATTCAAGAAACCTATGGAGGCAGAAAATGGGAGTATCAACATGGAAAAACAGAAAAACATTAGAGCACAAGAACAGGAAGAGAAACATGAGGAAGTCAGAAGAGAGAAGAGAACAGGAGGAGGCAATCAGAGAGCTGAGCATAAGAATATGAAAGGAATCTATAAACGTAGGTCATCCATCACACCTTAGGTTGTTTTAAGTGATCCAACGCTACAGATGCATAGGGATCACATGGAAGCATATGCAATAATATGCAAATTTATGGGGATATGGCCAATGGAGAAGGCTTTGCATGCATGGATAAAGAACCACTGGAAACCTAAGGGAGAAATAAATTCACTTTGGGTTCAAGGGTTTCTTCACAGTAGTGTTCACAAACTTAGAGGACAAAGACAAAGTGTTCGAAGGAAGACCATATTTTTATGCTGCTACAGGACTCTACATGCGACCATGGGTGATGAATTTTGTCTCGGAACAAGAGACATTCACATCAGTGCCAGTATGGATAAGACTTTTTTCCCTACCTCTCGATTATAGGTTGTTAGAATCCTTAAAATCCATAGGCAATAAACTAGGTCATTTTTTAAAAATATCAAATGCAACTCTGCGAGGGAAATACACCTCCTTTGCCTGCATATGCTTAAAAATGGACCTATATAGAGCACTTCCGAATGAAATTATTCAAGAAGTATATGATGAAGAATGGGTGCAGGAGGTGGACTATGAACATGTCCCATTCAGATGTTGCAAATGTCATGAACACGAGTACCTCTTCAGAGACTACCCATTAAACAAAATGGAGGGAAATATTAAAACCAACACAGGGAAAGATACTGAAGGCTTTTCTAAGGTGGGAGGTAGAGGGAAAGGAGGTAAAAAGAACCAAAATAAAATCAAAGAGGAGAAGCAACCATGTCATAACAGATTCAAGATATTAGTAGAGGAATATGGGAACATTGGAACGAACCAGGTACTGGAGGATAGTTTAGCAAAGAAGGAAAAATATGGTAACATGGAGGATATACCTGAAAACAGTAAACTAAAGGAGGATTTTCCAAGAACTATGGAACTTGACAGGGACCATGAGATGACTCCAAGTGAGGTTGGAATGGAGGACCATGATCTACAGGAAATTCTTGAAAGGGAGAATCTCAATCTAGAAAAGTTCCTACAGCAGGGAACCACCAAAGGGGTTGATTCTCTACCACAAGAGGAGTTTGACAGAGTACAACAACTCTTCCTTTGGAGATCTTAAGCAAAGGGTTCTGGAGTCAAAAGAAACCATGATACCCAGGAAAACAGCGGGGTAAAAACGATGGAGGCAACATCGGGACACGCTCCCAAGAACCCAGGCAGGAAAAGAGGAAGAAAAACATACAATGAGCTGCTGATAGAATGTGGGAAACTCATGATCAACTCAGGTAAGATGAAAGACCTTACCAGTTACTCATTTACAAACCTTTCTTAATGAAGCTTACAACCTGGAATATTAGGGGTCTAGGAAGCAAAAGGAAACAAAGAAATCTTAGTAATAGAATAAAAAAAGAAAAACCAGATATGGTGTTTATCTAGGAAACAAAATGTTCAATAGATAAATAAGAGAGATACATAACAAATGGCTCATCAAGTATGAATATCTAGAACTTAAAGCAGACAACACAGTTGGAGGGATTCTCGCATTTTGGAACCCCCGGAAACTTGGAATCCTAGATGTTGAAGCATCTAGGAATTACTTATCGATGGTGATCCAACCTTTGGGGGATATGGAAGTCTATTTGATCACAAATGTCTATGGTCCTCAAAAACTTGAAGACAAACTCAAGCATCTAAGCTCACTAGAGAAGCTACGAGAAAGATATCTTGTTATGCCCTGGATTCTGAGAGGAACTTTAATATGATAGATCTCTTTCAGAAAAAAAGGTGGGACCAGAACACTAGGCAGAGACTCCACAGCCTTTCAGAACTTCTTAGACAACATGAGGCTAGTGGATACAGAGACAAAAAATGGTACCTTCTCCTAGAATAATAAGTGGGGAGGGACTTCCCAAGTTGCTTCTAAACTAGATAGATTCATAATCTCTGAGGAGCTCATTCTCATTGGCCTTGACTTGTCTGCTTTAATCCTCCCTTTTGGAGGCTTGGATCACTGGCCTGTCTAACTTGAAGCTTCTTTTATAGGCACTCCGAGAAACAGACCTTTTAGGTTTGAAAATATTTGGCTCACCCACCCTGACTTCATCAGCAAAATTGGAAAATGGTGGGCAGAAGATATTCCCATTCAGGGAACTAATATGTTCCTTCTGCATCAGACACTGAAACACATCAAACTTAGGCTTAAAGAGTGGAACAAAAATGAGTTTGGCAATATCTTCAAAGCCAAAAAAGAATTTGAACAAAAACTACAATGAATTAACCAGGTCCTCATCACAGAAGGCTTTAGCGAGGAAAGGAAAATACAAGCTGATTCTCTTCAACAAGAATGGGAAGATAAATGCAAGTAAGAGGAGATCTTTTGGAGACAGAAATCAAAAGTGAAATGGATAAAAGAAGGAGAAAGAAACACAAAGTTTTTTCACAAGTCAACCATGGATCACAGGTCTCACAATAGGATTTGAAAACTCAGATATACTCAAGGAAAACATCTTAGCACCCACAAAGAAATAGAATTTGCTCTGGTACAACATTTCCAAAGCATAGCAGAGGATCCTCTCATAGACAGATCACAATATATCAACAACTTCACAAAGTACATTCCTAAGCTGGTAACAAGAGAAGACAATTACAATCTTAACAGGCCAGTGATTGAAGAGGAGGTCAGCGAATTCATCAAAGAGATGCAAAATGGGAAAGCTCCAGGATCGGATGCGTTCAATGTGGACTTCTTCAAAGCATGTTGGGAAATAGTCAAACAAGATATCCTTGACATGGTGGAGGACTCAAGGAAAAACAAAACTATTTTAAGGGCGCTTAATGCCTCTTTCATAACTTTGATTACAAAGCAGGAAAAAGCTATGACACCAAATAGATTTAGACCCATAGCTTTATGCAATGTGGTGTACAAAATTATATCCAAAGTAATTGAAAACAGTCTCAAGCCCCTTCTTCCAACTCTGGTGTCTGAGGAACAAACTGGATATGTGGAAGGAAGGCAAATTCTAAATAACATCATCCAAGCTCACGAGGTGGTTCATTCTCTCAAGAGCAATAAGCAAGCAGATATGATCATACAACTTGACCTAGCAAAAGCTTATGATAAGCTAAGTTGGGCTTACATTAGGGAATTTCTAAAAGCATATGGCTTTGACCACAATTGGATAAGATGGGTAATGGCCCTTGTCACCACAGCTAGTTTTGCAATCCTGCTTAATGGCTCACCATCCAAAACCTTTAGGCCTTCGAGGGGCCTCAAACAAGGAGATCCACTCTCCCCTTTCCTCTTCATTCTCATGATGGAAGGTTTAGGTAATGCGATCAAATCAACCAAAGAAGAAGGAAAAATCCAGGGTCTCAAACTCACCCTGAATGGGGATGCCTTGACTCATCAACAATTTGTGGATGACACCATGTTGTAGGGTACACCCACGGTCAAGGAAGCTAAAGCTTTCAAGTAAATCCTAAACGACTTTTCTATGGTTGTTGGTACAGAGGTAAGCCTTACCAAATCAAATATTTTCTTTTCTAATATTGGCATTGCTATTCAGAGAAACCTCACCAGAATTCTCGACTTTCAAAGAGAACAGCTACCTGCCAAATATCTGGGAATACCTCTAATGGAAAAACCTTTGAACAAGGCAGTTTGGGAGCTAGTCACTAATAAACTCCAGGACAAAGTCCAGAAATGGACAAGAAGGTCTTTGAATTTAGCAGGAAGGCTAGTGGTAACTAAAGTTTTCCTACAAATTGTTCCCATCTCATGTTTTCATCCCTTCCTACTCCTAAAGGAATTGTGCAACACATCAGAATATCCAAAGAGACTTTCTTTGGGGCAAAGGGGAAGAGAAAAATAAATGGGCTTTGGTAGCATGAGATAAGATCTGTAAACCTACGACACATGGCGGTTTGGGACTTCATGACCCTGAAACCCTAAGCAAAATTTTGGGGGAAAAACTATGGTGGAGATGGCTAAAAGAATCGGTAACCCCTTGGGCCAAGGTCTAGAAATAGAAGTATGCAAATAATTGGCAAGAAAGAGATCACATTCAAATGTCTAGGCTCATCAAAGGCTCCCACATTTGGAACAAAGCATGGGAGAATAGAGTCATTGTTCAGAAACACATTTTCTAGGAGATCAGAGATGGAAATCTAGCTTGGTTTTGGGAGGATAACTGGCAACAGGAACTGAACCTGTTAAGAAAAGAACTAGTCGATCTCAAGAATGACACTGACAACAAAGGTTTACTCAAGGTAAATGACTTCCAGGATCAGGCTAGGAACAAGGGAAAATGGAGAATATGGAAGGACCTGGTATATAGTGAAGAAACCCCTTTGAAGGCCCAGGCAGAAGCTCTTGTAGTGATCTTGGAACAAAGAAAGATTTTGACTTCAACTTCGTCAAACCAACTAAGATGGGGAAGAAATAACGAAGGCAATTTCAACCTCAATGAAGCCAAGAGAATGGCCCTAGGGGTTGATTTTCCAAACCCTGATAAGGTATGGAAGGACCTATGGCAGAACCAGCACTAGATGAAAATCTAACTGTTCATGTGGTTGGTGCATCATACAAAGATTCTGACTTGGGAAAACCTTCGGAAAAGAGGTGTAGCCAGTCCATCTAGATGTCATCTATGTGAATTACAAGAAGAAACAATGGAACATCTACTCAACCTCTGCCCATTCACCTCCACCTTGTGGAATTGGGTGGCTGCAATCTTCAAACAAATGGATAGGGACAATTTTAGAATTACTAGCACTTTGAAGAATTGGAGGAGAAACTTCTCTGAAAATGAAATAATCAACAAAGCCTGGACTCTAGTTCTAGGCTTTCTAATCTGGGATGTCTAGAAAGAACGCAACAATAGGATTTTCAAAAATAGAATTGGCTCAACTCAAAGCATTATAGCTCATATCATTAGATAGCTCAAAGAAACTGTAGGAACCCTTCTTAAGAAACCCCCCAAGAACCCTCCTCGAGACCATGATGCACAAATATTATTACATTTGGGTCTATATGTGCCTTTCCCCCAGGGCATGAGCAAGGTTGTAAGTCATATAATAGTAGATAAGGACTTCTAGCAACCTCCTCCTCATGGTTTTTTGAAATTCAATATAGATGGAGCCTCTAAAGGAAACCCTGGGGTGGTTGGGTATGGCAGGGTGGTTGGGTATGGCAGAGTCATAAGAGATGAACAAGGATTCATAAAAGTCATCTTTCATAGTCATTTGGGGAAGGCCACTAATAATATGGCGGAACTCATGGCCCTAGAGCAATGCCTAGAAATCTTGATTGATTCAAATTTATATAACACTATCATTAAAGCTAACTCTGAATTGATAATTAATTCGGTCAAGAAAATATGCAATGGCGCAGCACTAGAAAGAGTGTCGAAATGTTGGAGGTTACTACAGGTCTATCAACGTTTACAATCCCACCTGAGAGCCTTGAGAACCCTCAATTTTTTTCATGTGCGCAGAACAGCCAACAAGTTAGCGAATCATTTGGTGAATGAAGGAGTACTTTGTTCAAAGAGTAATAGAAGATATGACTGGATGTCGACTCCCCCAGGGAGATTGCACGAAGATTGTCACAGACAAGCTACACAAGACAAGGAATACTTTCAAAGCATGAGAAATAAGTAGAGAAACAACTAATGGGAACAGAAGAAAGAGGACCAATCACAGGGAAGTAGCAAGTGGTAAAAAGTAGGCAAGAGAACAGGAACCTAACTAATGTTTGCACTGAACTCCATCATCATATGGATTTCGGGCTGGAAACTGCACATAGGTTAATTCTCTAGACAGACCTGAAAAATACGGAAAGATGGCCTTTTCAAATAAGTCAATATATGTTTGTTCTGGGTAAAGACAGAGGTTGCAAAGAATCAATGGCATAGACAGAAAGGACCCAGAACCGTCAGATCTTTCAGATCAATAGTCAGTAATGGTGAAAGAGCACAGAGTTAAGTCGCAGGGAAATGGTTTTGCAATAGTAAAAGTGGTATTTTGGGTGCCCTCAAACCCTTAAGCGGTATTGAAGAGTGAGCACCCGATGCCACTCATCGATCAACACGTAGCAACGAGGAGGAGAGAGGAAACCGCTTTTCGGGCAGTTATTCCTCATGCTACCTGTCCACCCAAAATCCCTAACAGTCGTCGAATCTAGTGCAAGTAGATCAACGATTGTGGTTTGTCGTGCAAGTTGGTTGATCTAGCCAGTGACAACCGTCGAATCGAGCACCAGATCAACAACCAAGATCTAATCGCAAATCACATTAGAGAGAGGTCAAGGGAGGGTGGAGTTAGAATTGCACTATGTCGATGGGCGATTTAGTGGCGCGTCGTTAGCCGTTGGATCGGAAACTAGAATTGACGGTGGAGATTGGGCCGATCGGAGATGGGTGATTGCAGAGTGGAGCAGAACGCCGATGGACCGGGAGTACGGATCCGCCGATATTTATAATTGCGGGTGTTAAAGTTTTGAAGTCTGACTTTTTGGGTGTTGAGCGGGTTAGCCGTTGGATCAGAAACTAGAATCGATGGTGGAGATTGGGCCGATTGGAGTTTTGTGTTTGAGAGCACAACGGAACGTCGTTGGACCGGGAGTGTAGACCTGACGATGTTTATAATCATGGGTGTTAAAGTTTTGAAATGCGACCTTTTGGGTGTTGTGTGGGATTTCCCGTGTTTTCTTTTGTATTGCCGATATCTTGAATGGTCCTGGTTTTTTAAAGGAAACCCGATAAAGTGTTGTGGTTAGGTTTTAAGGCTTAAAGCCTCATTTGATCGCTTCTGATAGGTTTTGTGGGCCATAACCCATAGGAGGATGTTTTGTTTACAGCTCATTTGTAGTCTTGTTCGATTTTTTCACAGTTTTTGGAGTTAGGTTTAGGTTTTGCCAGCCCAGCTTCCTGTTAAATTTTCACAGAGCTAGCGCTGCTCTTTGTACATTATGTATTTTTCTAGATTAATGGAAGGTCCCACTCTTACTTGATCAAAAAAAAAAAAAT
>APFE031281978.1:81689-98714 GCA_000404065.3 Pinus taeda | reverse complement strand
AAAATTATATGACGCTGATGATGATGGTGGTTAACGTCCATTGAGACCAAATTGGTCTATCGGACCTATAATTTTCTTAGTTTTTAATTATCTGGCTCCTCGTCTTTCTTGGCGAGATTGGTGTTGTAGCTTTCTTTTTTTCTCTACGGTCTTCCAACTTCCTTTATCTTGCATCTCCTTCATCTCTTCTGGTTCTTAGGACATTGGTGTCTTAGCTTCGTGATCTATTGTGTTCATCCTTTTGAAGATAGTTGGAGAAGAAGTTTGGTCTATGAGATCTGCTTTGCTGTTAAATGAAGATTTATTTTGTGCGGTATTCGAATCCTCATAACTGTTGATTTGTTGGGCGGGGCTTTCTCCCTGCGTGTCTTGAGAGTTGATTATTTCTTGCTCGATTTCTTGTGATTCATAGTTTTATCTAGAGTATTCCTCTTTGATCACAGTGTAGTGTTCTTTTTGTGCTCCTTCCCACCATGTAGATCTGTGGTGGTTTTTTCTAGCAGAATTTTTCTGGGAGGCTTTTGGGCAATTTTTTGCTAGATGGCCTATCTCAAAGCAGGATCAACATCTGAAGAGGACACTTTCATAATCGAGTTTCTGGTTCCACACATAGTCTTTACTTGTTAGGTTTATTTCAGCTAGGAATCTGGCACTGAAGTCCATTTCCACACAGATGCATGCATAGGTGGTTCTGGCATATTCCTCTGTTTCTGGGCACCTACAGTAAAATTTCCCAATTGCATTTCCAATAGCTTTTAGCGAGGAGAGATTCCATAGATGCAAGGGTAGGCTTGGCAATCTCACCCAAACTGGTGTTGAGGTTATGACTGTTGTAGAGGGATCTAATGATGGGTTCCATGGCTTCATGAATAGGCCTGATTTTTCCCAAAACCAAGGGCCGGAATCTAGAATACATTGTCTGCTTTCAGGATTTTCAAAATCTACTATAAAGAAACCCCTGGCACAGGGGTAGATATTAATTTCATCAAAAATGACAGCCTTCCATACCTTCGAGATCCAATTGTGGAGAGCTGTTAGCCGCAGCCAAAAACCATTGAACTTGCAAATTAGGGCACTTTAGGAAAACTTCAAAGCCTCATCGAGTGAGGCCTAGACCACCTGGACAGTGGGAGCTGGGGCTTCACTGACGATATGGGCAGGAGCTTGCCCTCCGAAAGCGGATGAGCCAGCAGTTATTTTCACGAAGATGGGAGCCATATTTTACTTGCTCATAGAACCCAGCCACAGAGAAATAAGACAGAAGATAAGATTAGATCTAGATCTAGCCGCAGAAAATTAGATCTAGAACCTAGTCGCCTAGATCTAGATCTAAAACTATTTAGGTTTAAAAAGAGGACGGTCACTGTAACCCTAACAATACTATTTTGTTCTTTATTTTATAATATATTTTATCATTATATATTATATATTATATAAAATTAAAAGACTAAATTAAATTAAAATCATAAATAAATAAAAAGGAGAGGTAAAAAAATAAACTATTAAAAAATTACCAAAATAAATACAATTTTAAAAAGATTAAAAACTTAGAAAAAAAATCATTGACAACCCTGGGCCCACCTAGACAGGCGGAACGATTCATGACAAAAAAATACATTAATTCATAATATTTATAAAATTAAACCATAAAATGTAAAAAATAAATTATAACTTGTTAAAAATGAAAAATTTAATAAATAAATAAAACAAATAATAAATAAATATATAATTATTTATAATAATATATTATATATAACAATTTTTAATTTTAAAATAAAAAATAAAATAATTTAAAATGTAAATAATTATCAAGAATCAAAAAAATAAATAAAAATTTTTATTTTAAATTTAATTTAAAAATTAATTATTATATTATATTATATATATTTAATTAAATTTAAAATAAAAAAAAAAATATTCAATTTCTAACTTATAAAACTTTAAATACAAATTAAGAGAGAAAAAAAACAAACAAAAAAGAAAAAAACTTAAATTAAAATTAAAATAAATAAAACAATTTAAAAATTAAATTAATAAACAATAAAAAAAAAACAAACAAACAAACAATTATGAAATACAACCTCGCTCGCCTCTCTCCCCTCCTCTCTCTCCTCCCCCACCTGACCCCTACCCAACCACCCGCCCTCACACTCGTCCCCTCCCCACTCTCGACCCTCCCTGTCACGCCCCCAACACCTGCGGTAGTCTTTCAACTACTTATAGCGAGGTGCGACACTACCAACCGTTTTCTTTTCACCAATACTTACGATTGTAGACTACGCCTAACATTCCATACTTAGTTTATTTTTCGTTACCAAGTATTATTTCTTTATCCTTTATACAAGTGAAAGCCCATAACATTCACATAAACAGCATTATACAAGAGAAATGCACGACAGTATAAAGGGAGGGGCAACTCCCTGCAATATGAGTCTGCCTGAATCAATATATATAATCTTCTTTTACAAGTACAAGTTAAATCTTGGGAAACCCCAAATTTACACTTAGCCAATTTCCAACTTCGGCAAACTCGATTGCCCAGCTCGTCGGCACCTCCGCACGGTCGCTGCACGACTCACCAACCCTTTGTTCACCTCGTCGCACGGTCGTGTTGTTTGCCCAACTTGGGCACCCCTCATCGTAACCAAGTCGCCACACACATGGGCGCCTCCACACAAGTCACACCTCCGTTCACAATCTCAACACTTCACTATTTCCACCATTTCGTTGTACACGGCGCGCCCTACCCAAGTCACCCATCTGCGCGATTCTTCATTTCGGCATGCACGGCGCGCCCTCACCCGGCCGCCCATCCGCACGTCCACCCGTTCACCCAACTCGTTCACCCGAATCGCCAAACGACTTCACTAGGGTCACCACACGACTTCACCCAGTTCGCCCAAACGACCTCACCCGGGTCGCAACACAACTTCACCCGGGTCGCTCGAACAACCTCACCCGGGTCGCCACACGACCTCGCTCAAGTTGCCCAAACGACCTCACCCGGGTTTCCTACCCGACGACCTCGCCCGAGTTCTTCCTAAATGACCTCGCCCGAGTTCTACCTGAATGACTTTCTTGAACGACTTTCCTGAACAACTTTTCTGAACGACTTTCTTGAACGACTTCTCTGAACGACTTTTCTCGAACGACTTCCTCGAACAATTTTCTCGAACGATTTTCTCGAACGACTTCCTCGAACGATTTTCCTGAATAACTTTTCCGAACAAGTTTTCCACCCAAGTTCCGCTCGCCATGCAGGCTCATCCACGCGCTTCAAAACTCCTTGTTCGAACTCATGTTGATCGAGTGATGGTCGTTTGCCTCCAAACGCCCTCCAATATATACGGGTGGGTGGTGGGTTATGTCACCCGGCCGACCCACACCAAATGCCCAAGCCGACTCATTCAACATGTGTTGTCTCACCCAAGAGGAGGGTCGTCCCGCCCAACTCGTGGGATCGCCCCCTCAACTCGCCCAACACCTTATAAACTCGTTTCTTGGCTCGTTTCGTTTCATATTTCACACATCATTCGCACGGTGGAGTCGCCCTGCCCGTCGCACGAACCACAGGTCCTAACATCCTCCCCCACTCGAAGTCATTGTCGTCCTCGACAATATCTCATCTCGGCAACCATATGTCACTAAGATCACCATACCAAGGTATACACCCCATCAGTATGTCATACATTAGAAATCATCTCAATCCATGATCATCGACCATCTCGTCGCAATCTCCACATGTTCCTCCCCATCGTGGAAGGCTGGCCCTTCCATCCAAGCTACATGCTCCCTGCAACCTCTCATGTCGACATCATCATGTATTGTCATCATGTGAACTACTGCCATGATACTCCAACAAATGCTAACATCTCTCTATACACTGGATCCCCTCATGACTCGAACTAGTCGGGTGATCAGTCCAACTGTCATGCTCAAACCATGAGAATGCACATCCTCATGCCACCATCAGTCGTTTCTCAGAACATCCCGTCACATCCTCAACTTGATCAAGAATCCATCTCCATATAAGTGTAAGCCATGCTCAGGTCCATGAAGTAGCCCTCATCTCATCTACAACGTGTTGTCCATGATGTCTGGTATTAACGTGCTGCATGAAATCAGTCACATCTACCCCAACATCATCATCCATATGTGTATCTCCTCCATATGAAGAGATCATCTCATCAAACTCCAACTCTCGATGTGCCATATCCAGGTCCATGAAGCAACCTCCATCATATCTGCAATGTGTCATCCCTCAAGTCTGCCATAGAAACAAGTATACACCTGTCTCATCTATCCATGTGCTGCCCATGATCGTAGATCAATCAGCTCCCATGTGTCAAAAGTGGTTAAGTCTCGGCTCAACCCATGCCCAAGTGTTACCACCAAGGCATCATCATCATTGTAACTCCATCACTCCAAAGCGTCTCATATCGATCTTCCACATCAAGTCACTCTTCCAAGTCATTCCCATACATGTACTCAAAAGTATGCACCCCATCCTGCATCAAAGTCTCTGACCTCAGCTCCTCAATGCATCAAATCCTCTAAGTCCACCATATATGAAGTCCCTAAAAGTCACAACCTCATGTCATCATGAGCTCCATGAGTCATCTCCAGCCAACATCTCAGCAAGCATACAAGTCTCGGCCCAAAAGTCTCTGCAAGATGCCTCAACTCTCCATGTAGTAGGAATGCTCCATAGTCTGCTCACAACTCCATCCAAGTCCATGGCCTTGTTGTACAAGAGTGCACAACCTCTCCATCGGCTCATAAATAATAAGTATCCATATCACACCAGAAAATCCACCTTCACAACATCCCTGCCTTGGCACTCCTCATTGGATGCCCATAAGTGACACCTCTACAAGTGCTCCTGCACAATGTCCCTGCATAAGACTGCCATGCTCCATGTCTCCAACCTGATGTCCATGACTAAATTGCCCATGTAGTCCAACCAATTAGACCCATCACAACAATCAGTCATCCTCATCCAAGTCTGCAATCTTCGGTCTAGTGAACTCGGTCACCCAACGATATCATCATCACGAGTTCCTTCCATCATAGCTCCCCCACTAAAGGTTCCACCAAGATTTTCTCTTGGTCTCAGCCATGAGAAGTCCACCCAAGCATCATCATACCCAAGTGTGTGCCCTTCAATCTACCCATGAGTCATGCCGGGCACTTAGACAATTCTCCATGTGGCTAAAGCATGACCCAATCCTCCACAACGATCATCATGTTCCTCCCTTGTCACGAGCCTTTGTACCTTCTATCATAAGGTCACAAACAACCCCAATAAGTTCTGCAACAGTCAACAATCCTTACTTCTCCATACAAGGTTTCATCATAGACATCCATGGTAAGATCCTCCCTAACATCGGCAAACTGGCTTTGCCCTTCCCTACATACGTTCCATCTACCAAATGCTCAAGTGAAACACAAGTATCAATACCTACTTCATCATCATCGTGAGGCTCCTCCATGTGAGTATCCTTGCAAACTGCACGATCCTAGTCCAACTTGATCAATCTCAAGTTCATCCTTCATCGTTGTCACATCTGCAACATCTTCAATTATCACGGCTTCCTCTTCCTTGTCAGCACAATATGCAACTTCATCTTGCCCCATTGTCCAACCAAGTTGAAGAAGTTCATCTTCAACATTCTTTTCCAAGACTTCAAGTTCCTATCAAATCTGGGGATTCTCTTCTTTTATCCGCTTCAACCTGTATAAAGTAAGCAAGAGCTTCCCTTCACATTCTTCCAAACCTGCCATGCCTTGTCGTTTAGCTTGGTCCACGCACGAAGCTTCTCCTCTGCTAAACCTGTTTCACCATTCACCTAAATCACCCTGATATTCCACCTGTCACCTACAAAACTTGAACTTCCTTCCAAGTCTTCGTTCCTCGTAGAATCAACTCCTTGATTCAATTCACCAAGTTTCCTGCAAAACTTGGACCAGCTCTGATACCAACTGTCATGATAGTGCAGTGGGATCAGCACTTCATCATCAACCCGGTCATCAGCCTGCTCTGATACCACCTGTCACGCCTCCAACACCTGTGGTAGTCTTTCAACTGCTTATAGCGAGGTGCAGCACTACCAACCGTTTTCTTTTCACCAATACTTACGATTGTAGACTACGCCTAACATTCCATACTTAGTTTATTTTTCGTTACCAAGTATTATTTCTTTATCCTTTATACAAGTTAAAGCCCATAACATTCACATAAACAGCATTATACAAGAGAAATGCACAACAGTATAAAGGGAGGGGCAACTCCCTGCAATATGAGCCTGCCTGAATCAATATATATAATCTTCTTTTACAAGTACAAGTTAAATCTTAGGAAACCCCAAATTTACACTTAGCCGATTTCCAACTTCGGCAAACTCGATTGCCCAGCTCGTCGGCACCTCCGCACAGTCGCCGCACGACTCACCAACCCTTTGTTCACCTGGTCGCACGGTTGTGTTGTTTGCCCAACTTGGGCACCCCTCGTCATAACCAAGTCGCCACACACATGGGCACCTCCACACGAGTCACACCTCCATTCACAATCTCAACACTTCACCGTTTCCATCGTTTCGTCATACACGGCGCACCCTACCCAAATCGCTCATCCGCACAATTCTTCGTTTCGGTGTGCACGACACGCCTTCACCCAGTCGCCCATCCGCACGTCCACCCGTTCACCCAACTCATTCACCCAACTCGTTCACCCGAGTCGCCACACGACTTAACCCGAGTCGCCACACGACTTCACCTGGTTCGCCCAAACGACCTCACCCAAGTCGCCACACGACTTTGCCCGGGTCGCCCAAACGACCTCACCCCGGTCGCCACACGACCTCGCCCGAGTCACCCGAATAACCTCACCCGGCTCGCCCAAATGACCTCACCCGGGTTTCCTGCCCGACAACCTCGCCCGAGTTCTGCTTGAACGACCTTGCCTGAGTTCTGCCTGAACGAATTTTCTGAATGACTTTCTTGAATGACTTTTTTGAACGACTTTTCTCCAACAACTTCCTCGAACGATTTTCTCGAACGATTTTCTCGAACGACTTCCTTGAATGATTTTCTCGAATGACTTCCTCGAACGATTTTCTCGAATGAATTCCTTGAACACTTTTCCTGAACGAATTTTCCGAACGAGTTTTCCAACCGAGTTTCACCCGTCGTGCGGGCTCATCCATGCACTTTAGAACTCCTTATTCAAACTTGTGTTGATCGAATGATGGTCGTTTTCCTCCAAACACCCTCCAATATATACGGGCAGGTGGCGGGTTATGTCACCCGGCCGACCCACACCAAACGCCCAAGCCAACTCGTTCAACATGTGTTGTCTCGCCCAAGAGGAGGGTTGTAAGGACCTGCAGTCCTGAACGCGTTCCGCCGAAGTGCGACCGCGGTTGGAGGCTTGAACGAATAGCGCGGTTTAGAAGAGGTGCGAGCTCAGACATATGTGATGGTGTTATGCAATAATGCGAAGGCATAGGAGGAGGGCGAGCTGATATATATGCGTGGAGGCATGGTTTAAAACATATGGAGGCCGACCACACTTGGACACAAAGCCGACGGTGGATTGTGATGAAGTATGGGTGCGTAAGGCGTGGAGGACGAGTCGGCCGAGTAGGCTAACTCGTCCTGCCACCCGTATAAACAAGTGTTGTGTGGAGCTCATTTGACAAGAGAACACTCATCGCTCATCACTTAACAAAGTATCTTCGCTCATGTAGAAGAAGTGCGCATAGCTAGAGGTGGACGCAGCAAGAGGAAGGTGCAGATTAGGAGATGCGCCCATTCTTGGGCAAGGTCGCATGGAGGTGAAACGTACATCTTGGTTTTGGGTGAAGGGCGCAGGCAGGGCCGCCCGCCAGTTGGAGAAAGGCATGCACGGTGTGTGTAGTGTAAGGACCTGCAGTTCTTGAACGCACTCCGGCATGAAGTGTGAGCTCGACCTAGCCGTGCGAAGATGTTAATTGCGCGAAAGGTTGGGTGGACGAGTTTATATAGGCGTGGGAGCGTAATGGAACACCCATGGGCCGACCAGCAAACGAAGTAAGGCCAACCTTACTTGGGAGCGTTTGAGGAATGGCCGACATGAATTTTAGATGCATATTGCGTTAGCATTGAGGGCGTAGGCAGGTCGGCTGGGTAGCCACGACCTTGCCTTACGACTCGTATTTATTGGACATGCGTTGGAGCTCATTTGGAAAGTGAACAAGCATCTTTGCTCATACAACAAAAGGAGAAGTGTGTGGGAATAAGAGGTGGCCGCAACAATAAGGGAAAGTCAGATAATGTGATGCGCCCAACCTTGGGCGAGGCTACATGAAGGAAATGCAATGTCTTGGGTTTGGGTGAGGGCACGGGCAAAGGTCGCCCACCAAACGAAGAGAAGGGCATGCATGGGTGTGGCGCTCGATTGTACGAAGGAGCGCCCAACGGTGAAACGAAGGCGTGGGCGCTCGGTTTGTGCGACGACTTGGCACAGGTTCTTGGGTGACTCGGGTGAGCGCCCGCCCACCGTGCAAGTGTGCACGGTGTGACTTTTGATGAAGTGTTGAGATTGTGAACAGAGGTGTGACTCATGCGAAGGCGCCTTTGTGTGGCGACTTGGTTATGACGAGGCACACCCAAGTTGGGAAAACAACATGATCGTGCGACGAGGTGAACGAAGGGTTGGTGAGTCGTACGGTGACCATATGGAGGTGCCGACGAGCTAGGTAACCGAGTTTGCTGAAGTTGGAAATTTGGCTAAGTATAAATTTGGGGTTTCCCAAGGACTTAGCCTGTACTTTGTAAAAGTGGAAAAATTGTATAATATATTGATTCGGGCATACTCATATTGCAGGGAGTTGCCCCTCCCTTTATACTGTTGTGAATTTCTCTAGTATAATGTTGTTTATGTGAATGTTATGGACTTTCACTTGTATAAAGGATAAAGAAATAATACTTGGTAACAAAAATAAGACTAAGTATGGAATGTTAGGTGTAGTCTAAAATCGTAAGTACTGGTGAAAATAAAACGGTTGGTAGTGTCGCACCTTGCTATAAGCAGTTGAAAGACTACTGCAGGTGTAGGGGCATGACAGGTGGTATCAGAGCAGAATGATGACCGAGTTGACGATGAAGTGTTGATCCCACTGCACTATCGCTGACAAGTGGTATCAGAGCTGATTCAGGTGAAGTGCAGATGAAGGAGTTGAGTGCAGATGAAGGAGTTGATTCTATGAAGACTGAAGACTTGGAAGGAAGTTCAAGTTTTGCGGGTAACAAGTGGAGTCAAAAGTTGGTTCAGTCTTGCAAGGGAGAACCTGGTGAATGGTGAAGAATCAAGAAGGATGTCTATCTTGTAGGAAATGGGTTTTGCAACCTTCAAGGAATTTGAAGGGAGTCTACTTGAAGAATCAAGTGAGGTTGAACAAAGGTTTGTAGAATGGGGCAAAGAATTGTTCAAAGCAAAGGATGCTCTTCGTGCTTTGGTCAAGGAAGGGATTTCTGACAGGAATAGGGACAAAGCCTATCGACTTGCAAAGGAAGTGGACTTGTTTGATGCAGAACTCAAGGAATTGAAGAGAAGGCAGGACTTGATTCGAGAGAAGTGGAAATGGCTAACTCTTGAGAAGAAGCATTCCATAGCTTTGACTCATAAGGAGAAAGCTACAGAATGCGAGGATAAGGAAGAGGAAGCCCTGATAGTTGAAGATGTTGCAGATGTGACAACGATGGAGGATGAACTTAAGATTGATCAAGTTGGACCAGGATCGTGCAGTTTGCATACATGGGTGGATGAGGATACTCACATGGAGGAGCCTCATGATGATGAAGTAAGTATTGATACTTGTATTTCACTTGAGCATTTGGGAGATGAACCGTATGCAGGGAAGGGCAAAATTAGTTTTCCGATGCAAGGGAGCATCTTACCATGGATGACTATGATGAGACTTTGCATGGAGAAGCAAGGATTGTTGACTGTTGCAGGACTTGTTGGGGTTGTTTATGACCTTATGGTAGAAGGTACAAAGGCCCGTGACAAGGGAGGAACATGATGATCGTTGCAAAGGATTGGGTCATGCTTTAGCCACATGGAGAATTGGCTAAGTTCCCGGCATGACTCATGGACAGATTGAAGGAGGGCACACACTTGAGTTGCTTGGGTGGACTTCTCATGGCCAAGACCAAGAGCAAGTCTTGGTGGAAGCTTCAATGGGAGAGCTATGATGGAAGGGACTTGTGATGATGATGATATGGTTCGGTGACCGAGTTCACTAGACCAAAGATTATAGACTTGGATGAGGATTACCTATTGTTGTGATGAGTCTACTTGGTTGGACTACATGGGCAACTTAGTCATGGACATCAGGTTGGAGACATGGAGCATGGCAGTTTTATGCAAGGACATTGTGTAGGAGCACTTGTAGAGGTGTCACTTATGGGTATCCAATGAGGAGTGCCAAGGCAGGAATGTTGTGCAAGTAGATTTGCTGGTGACATGGAGATGTTTTGATTGTGAGCCGATGGAGAGGTTGTGCACTCTTGTACAACAAGGCCATGGACTTGGATGGAGTTGTGAGCAGACAATGGAGCATTCCTACTACATGGAGAGTTGAGGCATCTTGCAGAGACCTTTGGGCCGAGACTTGTATGCTTGCTAGAGTGTTGGTTGGAGATGACACATGGAGCTCATGATGACATGAGGTTGTGACTTTTAGGGACTTCATATATGGTGGACTTAGAGGATCTGATGCATTGAGGAGCTAAGGTCAGAGACTTTAATGCAAGATGGGGTGCATACTTTCAAATACATGTGTGGGAATGGCTTGGAAGAGTGACTTGATGTGGAGGATCGGTATGAGACACTTTGGAGTGATGGAGTTACAACGATAATGATGCCTTGGTGGCAACACTTGGACATGGCTTGAGCCGAGACTCAACCACCTTTGACACATGGGAGCTGATTGATCTATGATCATGGGCAGCACATGGATAGATGAGACAAGTGTATACTTGTTTCTATGGTAGACTTGAGGGATGGCACATACAGATATGATGGGGGTTGCTTCATGGACCTGGATGTGGCACATCGAGAGTTGGAGTTTGATGAGATGATCTCTTCACTTTGGGGAAATGGATGTTTTGCACATAGATGATGGTGTTGGGATAGATGTGGTTGATTTCATGCAGCACATTAGTACTAGACATCATGGACAGCATGTTGCAGATGAGATGAGGACTACTTCATGGACCTGAGCATGGCTTACACTTGTATGGAGATGGATTCTTGGTCAAGTTGAGGATGTGATGAGATGTTCTGAGAAAAAATTGATGGTGGCACGAGGATGTGCATTCTCATGGTTTGAGCGTGACAGTTGGACTGATCACCCGACTAGTTCAAACATGAGGGAGCTCAATGTGCAAAGATGTGTTAGCATTTGTTGGAGTATCGTGGCAACAGTTCACATGATGATGATACATGATGAGGTCGACACGAGATGTTGCAGGAAACATGTAGCTTGGATGGAGGGGCCAGCCTTCCACGGTGGGAAGTAGCATGTGGAGATTGTGACAGGGTGGTCGATAGTCATGGATTGAGATGATTTCTGATGTATGACATACCGATGAGGTGTATACCTTGGTATGGTGATCTTGGTGATAGATGGTTGCCGGGACGAGACATGATGGAGACAGTGGTTCTACATATGTTGCAGAGATGGTTGCAGTATGTGGAGGAGTTGACATCATGGGTGAGATAGTTGTTGATGATCTTGGTGGATGGCTACCAGGATGGCATGTTGTCGAGGACGACAACGACTTCAGGTGGAGGATGATGTAAGGACCTGCAGTCCTTGAACGCACTTCTGCATGAAGTGCGAGCTTGACCTAGGCATGCGAAGATGTTAAGTGCATGAAAGGTTGGGTGGACGAGTTTATATAGGTGTGGGAGCGTAATGGAACACCCACGGGCCGACCAGCAAATGAAGTAAGGCCGTTCTTAGTTGGGATCGTTTGAGGAATGGCCGACATGAAGTTTAGATGCATATTGCGTTGGCGTTGAGGGCGTAGGCAGGTCGGCTGGGCAGCCACGACCTTGCCTTACGACTCATATATATTGGTCATGCATTAGAGCTCATTTGGCACGAGTTCTTGGGTGACTCGGGTGAGCGCCTGCCCGTCATGCAAGTGTGCACGGTGTGACTTTTGATGAAGTGTTGAGATTGTGAATGGTGTGACTCGTGCGGAGGTGCCCGTGTGTGTCGACTTGGTTATGACGAGGCACGCCCAAGTTGGGCAAATAACACGATCGTGCGACGAGGTGAACGAAGGGTTGGTGAGTCATGCGACGACCGTGCAGAGGTGCCAACGAGCTAGGCAACCGAGTTTGCCAAAGTTGGAAATTTGGCTAAGTATAAATTTGGGGTTTCCCAAGGACTTAGCCTATACTTTGTAAAAGTGGAAAAATTGTATAATATATTGATTCGGGCAGACTCATATTGCAGGGAGTTGCCCCTCCCTTTATACTGTTGTGCATTTCTCTTGTATAATGTTGTTTATGTGAATGTTATGGGCTTTCACTTGTATAAAGGATAAAAGAATAATACTTGGTAACAAAAATAAGACTAAGTATGGAATGTTAGGCGTAGCTTACAATCGTAAGTATTGGTGAAAAGAAAATAGTTGGTAGTGCTGCACCTCACTATAAGCGGTTGAAAGACTACCGCATGTGTAGGGGCGTGACATGTAACGCCAGGTGATGTGTAGGAGCGCCCGATGGTGAAACTTTGGTGAGCACCTGATTTGTGCAATGACTTAGCACGGGTTCTTGGGTGACTCAAGTGAGCGCCCGCCTATCATGCAGGTGTGCACGATGTGACTTTTGGTGAAGTGTTGAGATTGTGGACGGAGGAGTGTCTCGGGTAGAGGCACCCGTGTGTGGCAACTTGGAGGCGTGCCCAAGTTGGGCAAACAACACAATCGTGCGACAAGGTGAACGAAGGGTTGTTGAGTCATGCGGCGACCATGCGGAGGTGCCGACGAGTTAGGCAACTGAGTTTTGCCGAAGATTGTAAATTTGGCTAAGTATGAAACTTGGGGTTTCCAAGTATACTTGTAAAGCTTGTAACTTGTAAAAGACTTTATAATATATTATCGGGAAAACTCATTGTTCAGGGAGTTGCCCCTCCCTTTATACTGTGCAATTGTGTTCTTCATGTATAATTGTTGATGTTAATGAATGTGTATGGGTGTTCATTGGTATAAAGGAACATTAATATTACTTGGTTGAGAAACACAAACTAAGTAGGAATAAGTGGTTAGGCGTAATCCACGAACATAAGTATTGGTGAAAAGAAAGTGTTCAGTGGTGTCGTACCTCACTTAGCACGGTTGGAAGACTACCGCGGGCTTGGGGGCATGACAGGTGGTATCAGAGCTAGTCTGAAGACTTGGAGGAGTTTTGCAGGAAGCTAGTTGAAGCTTGGAAATTGAAGACAGTGAAGTAGGTACTTGTAGGTGAAGGAAGTTGTTTCACATACAAGTGGAACAAGAGCTGGTTCAGGTTGCAGGCATCTTGGTGAAGTTGTTGGATGGTCGAAACTAGATTGCAAAGAAGAAGGAAATTGTTAGCAATGGTAGCTGAATCTCAAGCTGGGTCTAGTCACGGTGCGAAGGATGCTACTATGGCATTCATTGAAAAAGTGTTGGAGAAGATGGAGGACTTAGAAGCTTTCTAGACTAAGAAAATGGACTTGATCGAGAGAGATCAAGGGGCCAACTCCAAGATGAAGGAAGAGCTCGATGAACTCCGAACTCAACACGAGTACACTGATCTTATATGTACACAAATTGAAGTAAGGGTCAAGGAGGTTGAAGAGGCAAGAGATCGAGGTCTTGCAAAGATCGTGGACTTGCGTAAATCTCTTAATGAAGCCAGAGATGAGATCACAGTGTTGAAGAAGGCCATGAGGCATAACTCAGGTGGAGGAGTGTCTCATGTGAAAGTCAAAGAACTGGAATCTTACGATGGTACAAGGAGTGAAAATACTCTTGGCGACTTTCTATGGTACATGCAAAAATACTTGCAACGATTGGGTCTATCTGATGATGAGAAGAAGGTCAAGGTAGCTAGTCAGTTCTTGACAAAGGATGCTAAGATGTGGTGGCGAAGGAGGATGGATAAGATTGCCAATAGCAGTGCTGGTGACATTACTTCGTGGGATGAGATGAAGAAAGCTTTGCAGACCCATTTCAATCCTTAGGATGAAATGTGGGAAGCAACGATGAAGATAAAGTTCATAAAGCAGACAGGGAACCTTCAGACATATCAGCGGGAGTTTTCAAGTGCGGTTCTGGAACTTCCTGACATGGTGGAGAGGGACAAGGTGTTCAATTTCATTATTGGGTTGAAGCCTTGGGCACGCAATGAAGTGAAGAGGCAGAGGATTAGAACACTTGAAGAAGATTTTGCTGCTGTGGACAAGTTGGTGGAGCATTATGATGAGACTTCTTATGATAGGAAGAAGAAGTCCGATAAGCCAAAAGAGAAGAAGAAAGAGGATGCTTCAAAATCAGATGATAAGTCGAAGATGAAGAAAACCTTGAAGTGTTGGATATGTGTTGAACCACATATGGTGAAGAATTTCCCTTCTAGACCGAAAGTGGCTGCGATTGCACAATATAATGTGAAGAATGAAGAAGCTTCTGTGGGAATGATGCAAATACTTGGTGTTGCTGCTGTACAGAGGTGATCTCTCGGAGGGATCCCAAACGGAACAAGTTGGAGTGTGTTCAAATGAATGTTGGAGATGTTGATATACTCACTATGGTGGATAGTGGGGCCTCTCACAACTTCATGGGAGAAGATACTGCGAGAAGAATTGGGCTGAAATTTGTACCGGTGAAGGCACAGATGAAGACAGTCAATTCTCCTCCTGATGATGTTCTTGGTGTAGCTGAAAAGGTGGACACAACACTTGATGAATGGATAGGGAAGGTCGACTTCACTATAGTGCGAATAGATGACTATGAAGTTGTACTGGGAATGGAATTCTTGAAACAGTTTGATGCTATGATTGTTCCACATTTGAAGAAGCTGTACATTTACGATGGAAGGGAGGATGTACCCATTGGTGTACCAACCATTGGAGTGACAAAGCCTGATTGCAAGTTGGCAGTGATGCAAATGGAGGATGAGAAGTGGATGGAAGATATGAGTAAGTGGTTGTCCATGGTTGAGACAAAGCTTACCAAATAGTCATTGGTCATCAGGACTCTTTTAGATAGTATCTTGGATTTGTCAAGAAGGCTAGAAGCGGTTCAAGATGATGATGATGATGATGAGGCATATGTGAGGCCGAATGTCCGAGAGGAGGATCGGGTCACTTATCTGCAGAGGATGGAAATAGAAGATCTTGACAGATGGATTGAGTTGATTAGTGAGGGTGAGCCTTCAGGCTCTACTTCCTCCACATCTTCTTAGATGGACAAGAAGATGGGGCTCATTGTTAGCTGCTCATGGCAATGAGTCCTTAAAACAGGGTTAGCAGGCATGACAGATGGTGCAGGGATGGCTTGGCATCAAGCATCATGACATGTTGCAGATGGGATGGAGTTTCCATGGACCTGAGCATGGATGAGATTCTTGGTGAGTCCGAGATGTGGTAGAATCTGAGATAGACTGGTGAAGGCATAAGGATGGACATTCTTATGATTTGAGCGTGACAGTTGGACTGATCACCCGACTAGTTCAAGTCATGGGGACTAGCAGTGTACCAGAGAGATGTTGACATCAGGCAGGCAGGAAGGATGACAGCTCACAGGATGAGGACAACACATGGTGGAGATGGTAATTCTACATATGTTGCAGGGATGTTTGCAGTATGTGGAGGAGTTGACATCATGGACCGAGGATGAGACATACAATGTTGATCTTGATGGATGGCTACCAGGATGGTATGTTGTCGAGGACGACAACGACTTCAGGTGGAGGAGGATGTAAGGACCTGCAGTCCTAAAGGCGTTCCGCCGAAGTGCGACTGTGGTTGGAGGCTTGAACGAACAACGCAGTTTAGAAGAGGTGCGAGCTGAGACATATGCAATGGCGTTATGGAATAATGCGAAGGCATAGGAGGAGGGCGAGCTGATATATATGCGTGGAGGCATGGTTTAAAACATATGGAGGCCGACCACACTTGGACACAAAGTTGACGGTGCTTTGTGATGAAGTGTGGGTGCGTAAGGCGTGGAGGACGAGTTGGCCGGGTAGGCTAACTCGCCCTGCCACCCGTATAAACAAGTGGTGCGTGGAGCTCATTTGACAAGCGAACACTCATCACTCATCACTCAACAAAGTATCTTCGCTCATGTAGAAGAAGTGCACATAGCTAGAGGTGGACGCAGCAAGAGGAAGGCGCAGTTTAGGAGATGCGCCCATTCTTGGGCAAGGTCGCACGGAGGTGAAACGTACATCTTGGTTTTGGGTGAAGGGCACGGGCAGGGCCGCCCCCCAGTTGGAGAAAGGTGTGCACAGTGTGTGTAGCGTCGGGTGATGTGTAGGAGCGCCCGACGGTGAAAAGTTGGTGAGCGCCCGGTTTGTGCGACGACTTGGCATGGGTTCTTGGGTGACTCGGGTGAGCGCCTACCCGTCGTGCAAGTGTGCACGGTGTGAATTTTGGCGAAGTGTTGAGATTGTGGACAGAGGAGTGTCTCGGGTAGAGGCGCCCGTGTGTGGTGCTGCACCTCGCCTAGCACAGTTGGAAGACTACCGCAGGCTTGGGGGCGTGACAAAGGTAGTCCCACCCAACTCATGGGACCACCCCCTCAACTCGCCCAACACCTTATAAACTCGTTTCTTGGCTCGTTTCGTTTCATATTTCACACATCCTTCTCACGGTGGAGTCACCCTGCTTGTCGCACGGACCGCTAGTCCTAACACTTCCCCTCTCACCCTTACCCACCTCCCCTCCCCACCCAAGCCCCTAACCAGTTGGCTGGGGGCCTTGGCGAGGAGGGGAG
>APFE031281978.1:67981-80740 GCA_000404065.3 Pinus taeda | reverse complement strand
ATTTTATATTCTTTTTCTTTTTTCTTTTTTCTTTTTTTTTTTTTAACTTCTGGTTCACGGATACCCTAGTCAATGGGTAGCCGCTACGTCCAGGGTTGTTTAACACTAAGTGGACCCCACCTAAAGGGGATCAACAACCCTCAGCCTATTTACTAACCTGACCCCAAGAGCTTTCGGGAATTGACCCTGTGACCTCCTGATTGGTGAGGTACTGATTTGACCGATTGAGCTAACTCTTGGGGCTATATTTTTATGTTTTATTACTAACATGTCTTTATTATTTTTTTTTTTGTGATGCTTTATGTTGTTGTTGTTGTTGTTGTTTTTTTTTGTATTATATTTATATATGTTTTTGTTTTTTTCTTTTCTTTTTTTATATATATTTTTGTATTTGATTTTTTCATGTTTGTATTATTATATTTTATGTTTTATTACTAACACGAAGATCACCAACATTTAAAAAAAATTATCCACACTTAATTCATTAGAAAATTTAAAGTGTAAAAACTAAGCCCTCTAAACAAAAAAGGGTTGATGCTCATTAGCACTTTTCAAAATCAAGATGTAAATCACTAAAAAAAAATGTTCACACTTGATACATAAAAAAATTTAAAGTGTCAAAAATAGGACCTCTAAAAAAATGTGTTGATGTTGCATCAACACTTTTCAAAATCAACATGAAAATCACTAACATTTAAAAAATGTGTTGATGTTACATCAACACCTTTCAAAATCAGCATGAAAATCACTAACATTTAAACAAGTGTGTTGATGTTGCATCAACACTTTTCAAAATCAGCATGAAAATCACTAACATCAAAAAAAAATGTTCATACTTGATACATAAGAAAATTTAAAGTGCCAAAAATATGCTCAAAAAAAAGAAGTGTATTCTGACATCACCACTTTTCAAAATCGAGTGATTTTTTGCTACCTCAAAAAAAAGGGTACCATTTCACTTTCTCATTTGATCGGTAAATATGTTATATACCATAACCAATCCTTCATTTTCTATAATTGTATGGTTCTTCTCTGCTTTAAACAGTTTCCTACTTGCAAAAGCTATAGGGTGATCGATTTCTCCTACACCAGGTTGTGCCAACACCACTCCTAAAGATATGCATGAACATGAAACTCCTTATTCTAGTCTGGGAAAACCAAGATAGTTGCAGTTACCATCTTTTCTTTTTAGTGTGTCGAGGATCTTTTGACATTCTTCATTCCATAGGAATGTTACATCTTTCTTTAGAATTTTTTCCATAGGTGCAACGATCTATGCATATCCAATAATTGATCATTTTTTTTCAATATCTTGTATGTCCCAATGTCATGCGAAGCTATCTCACTGCCTTTGGTGGAGGTAAATTCACAATAAAAGAAATCTTCACAGGATCCACCACCAATCCTTGCTTTCAAACAATATGTCCCAGCAATATACCAAAAGGTACATAGAATATACACTTTTTTACATTCAGAGAAATATGGTACTACCTGCATGTGTCAAGCATCAGTCTTAAGCTCGCGACATGTTTCTTCAATAACCCAAATATTGTCCAATCATCGAAGTGTACTTCTAAAGCGTGTGAATATATTCTTTGAAAGCTGCAACCACCACTCTTGAAAATATGGTAGGGGCCTTCTTCAGTCCAAAAGGCATCACTGTATACTGATATGAACCCCATTCTGTAGAGAAGGTGGCCTTATGCCAATCCTCTGGTGTAATTCTAATCTGATGGTATCCTAAAAATATCTCTGTAAATGAATAGGCTTGCTAACCTCCTACATTGTCCAATATTTAATATGTGAAAAGAGTAGGAAATGGGTCATGTAGACATGCATCATTTAACTTCCCTAAGTCAACACAAATCATGATTTTTCCTTGTGTTTCCTTTTATTGTACCAGCATAGGACTTACCCACTCTAATTATTCCACATCTTCAATGATTCCAGCTGCTATCATTTTGTCAAGTTCTCTCTTCACTTTTTCTTTGTACTTTGGATTCAGTCTATAAGGCCTTTGTTTAACTGGCTTCGCATCAGGATTTAGAGGAATCTTCATAACTCCTAAATCTCCTAATATGCCCTTCATATCTGAAAATTTAGTGGGAAATAACTCTTGGTATTCATGCAGAAGATCTATCACTTTGTTGACTACTTCTTCATCCTAATAATCTCCTATCATTGCAAACTTCTTCTCCTCTTCTGATCCTATTTTCACCTTCTTTGTCTTTAATAGCTTTGTTATATTAGGCATTTCTAACTCAGGTCCATTCACTTCGCGGTAGCCTTCAGATTTTTCTATGTCAATATTGTGAGGGTCTGCATCTTCTTCTAAAATGATGTTGTAGCATTCCAGTACATTCTGTAGCTGTGCAGCCCAAGCAGGCTGCCAAGTGTGTGGAATTTCGTTCTCAAAAATATTATTTTTAACTATCTGAACAGTTGAATCTATATATGGACAATCATCTTCAAAGGTAAATGTCAATATAAACCCATCAACCATCTCTGCCCAGTTCATAGTACCATGTCAAAGTTCTATTTCCAGATACCAATTTTGATGAATTGTCTCCAATTTATGGATGAACCCATCCACCCACTCTTCTCGTGGAATCTCCTTCCATGTTGTCATACAAAGCTGGATGTGCTCTTTAGGATCAACTTGACCATCATATTTATCTACCAACTATGTTTCTACCTCACCAAAACTTATCCATATCAACGTTCGAAATTCTTGCCAAGTTCCTATATTCTTCTTATTTGTATCCCACCATCTAGTAGGATTAGCTCTTAGGGCTATATCCAAAGCTAACAATTTTTTACACTCTGGTACATGTTCTTCATATTCTTCAAGAAAATTATTTATGTCACCCAAACCATCATAAAAGCTGAGTCACATACCTCAGTTGTCATACAGCGAACTGCTTTAGTAACTCTTACACATCGCCATGTAGATACTTCATGTAACCTGTTTTGCCAATTTTCCAATTCTTCTTCTGAATCTAAAGCACACAGACTATCATGCTCCCAAATCAACTTGCCTTCAGTAGGGTTAACAAAATCTTTTTATTTTGTTGTCATTTGATAGATGTTATCTATATCAGTTGTATTTTATTCCTCTTTAACTGGTTCAGTATACCTTGCTCCTTTTGATGGATCCAAGGGAACAATCACTCTCATATTGTTGCTTTAAAATATCACTTGCCTCTTCTTTAATTTTATTATAGCCATGTTGGAAAATTCCCAATCCATTCCAAGTAATGTAGGATAGGGGTTATTATCATCCATAATTTCTATTACCTCAAAATTTGTAGTAGTGCGCACCCCTTCAATGTCCATTGTAATGCCTGATAATCTTCCTAGAGGAACAATATTTTGTTGATTCGTCATTCTTAGCTGAATAGGTGACCATTGCAACTTCGGTTTACCCATTAACTCCCATTTTTTATTTTTCATGACATTAGCTTTAGATCCCAGATCGAAAATAACTTTGTGCATCTCACTCTGCGGTACTTCTTTAGATGCGCTGGAATTTGTGAATTCCTAAATTCCTTCTATAGCTCTTTTATCTCACAACAATTTCATACAAGTTTGAAGAAAAAATGTAAAGTATCTACCTTATATGTTGCATCATGTTCTTGTATTGTCAAATATTGGCTTTGTGTCAAAGATGATACATCGTCGTTATTCTTCTGATTTTGCTGCGCATTAGATGTTGAAGCTCTTGCATCCACAAAGCTTCACTTCCATAAAGACTTGTTTTTCCTTTTGAATATCAAACATAGGGGCTTTTTCAGTAGTATTTCTAACCCATGTAGCTTCAGCTTCCTTCTTTCCATATGCTTTATCACCTCCAGTCGCAGCTCCACTCCTTGTTACAATATTAACGCGAGGTTCATCAATCATTGGTTATGTAGTCATCATCTAAATGTTTTGTGGCGGTTGTTGATTTTTATTTTCTTTCATTTTTTCCATAAGTACTGGACACTCCTAAATTACGTGATCAAATGATTTGAAATACTTACATGTCGTATTATGATTCTAACAATCTCTTGCAAAGTGACCTACCTTGCCGAAGTTATAGCAGATAATTTGTCCTCATCCTCAACCAGCTCCACCACCTCAACCTCGGCCTTGATAACCACCTCGACCAATGTTTTTTCCATGTTCCTCATGTCCATGTTCTTCATCTTGTATTCTATATGCATCAATGTCATACTCCATCATCAATTCATAAGCTCAATGGTTGTTCTCATCATGCCCTACAGATTTGCAGAACTTGAAGTTCAGGTTCCTAGGGGTCTGCACATATTTTTGTAACAAATAACAATATTATGCTCGATGTTTGCCTCTAGTTTTACATATCTCACACCATAAGTTGGATCCATGATTCAAAGGATTTTTTGCTCCACTAGCCATGTAGTTTCTGAAGAAAGGGCATTGTTCTTTAGAGCGGCCTTCTGCTTTACACTTTGTACACCATACTTCTTCTTTTACTTCCTTACTTTTCTTCATATCTTGTATCTGCAAAGAAAAATTTTCCAGATGACTTTGTATCTGCTGCATACCTGCACTGGTATCCCCTATAGACAGAGCTTCTAATTTTGTCGCAAGTTCTAAAGCTTCGGCTTGAGTTTCTATATTTTTTTGCAATAAATGCAATCTTATATATGGAAGTAGCGCAGTTATAAACCATTCTCTATGTTGTTGCAGAGCTATTTCGAAATTCACCTAATCAAATAATATCTTGAATCTTTGATAATATTCCCAAACAGACTCAGTAGGCCTTTGTTTGATTTCTTTTAACTCTATGATACACTATGACTTAGACTTTGGTTTCTTAAATTATTTTAACAACGTTATTTTAATGTCTGCAAATGATCTAATCTAATTGCTTGAATACTTTATGTACCACATCAACACTCTATCTCGGAATGTCATGACAAGCTGCGCTTTCTTCATATTTTCGTCATGGACCTACTTCGTTGTCCATGTTGCTTCACATAAGAAGCAGAATTGCTCTCGAACCTCTAATCCAGTCCCTTTAAAGATAGGTAGCTTAATATCATCGACCATAGTTCTTCTTGGAGGGGAGGGGGAGGGGGTGGGGATGGAAATCGTAAGGGGAGCGGGTAGCAAGGGTAGCAGGGGTAGGGGGAAGGGAAAACCCAAAATCAACCTAATTACTTATTGATTATGTCTTCGGCGAACTTTTCGGCTGGAAGGGTGAATACTGCGGAGTAACTTCAGGGTTCTCATGGTGGATTTTTCACTTTCAGACTCACTTAAAAGAGGGCTATAGTCAGTTTCTATAAAAGTCTTTGGATCTTGGCCATGAGATCTCTTCCTAATGTCTATTCTATATGTTTTTCCACTTCGCAGTTTTCTAGTTTCTTCTTTGGATCTTCTCCCAAACATAAGTAACTAATAATATGACTGCATTCATAAAATTCCATTTTTGCACAAAATAATCTTAATCCAAAGTTTTACAGATCTCAAGAACTTACCTCACGGTCCTTTGAAAAAATTTTGGTTTGCTTCACTATAGGACACAATCAAGTCTACAGTGAACTCAGTAATGAATCCTTCCAAGATTCTATCAATCTAGAAATCAACAACTCCTTAGATCCTATTATTGGTGTTATCGAGTCTATGTATCAGTTCATGAGTCCACTCCTTTAGTTTGTCTCCTTTAAAACAATCATTTCTCTTAGTCAACCTTGATATCCACTTGTATAGTTCCACATGGAATGAACCGAAGAATATTTCGTATCGATTTTCAAAAATATGCTTTTCCAACCACCTTTCAGGTGACAGATGAGGGCTTCTATTTTCTTGTTCTGCAAATTCTCGTTCCTTTTGTTCTACCCAATCTTGAATTCTTTCTTCGACGGATGCAACATAAACATATCCCTCAAACAGATCTCAGTCCTAGAAACGAAACCATTTGTTGGCTTAGGTTGGTCTGGCCCAAGTTTGATTCTTTATTGTGCACCAACAAAACCCTCAATTACTAACCCTTTCAGCTATGACCTGCAAGCAAGTCATAGTCTCACTCGAAGTGACTATGGGAGGTTCCAGAACCAGGTTTCTACAGCCTTGAGGGATACTGCGATGTGGCAATTTTGTATTTTCTTATGATTTAACACTTATAAAATACTTCACACTTATATATCACTTCGCAAAATTACATTCATCACTTAAACATATCATAAACATCCATAAAATTTGCAGTACTGAAATAAAGTGCAGATAATAAGCAAATCAACACACGAAGGCACAGATTTTACCGTGGTTCATCCCAATGTGGGACTATGTCCACAAGAATTGTTGCTTATAATATAGAATTTGGTACAACAAATAGTTCTTCACCTACGCACACAGCTACAGGTTGTCTGCACACTAAGCTACAAACCTAAGCCTCCATGCAATTAGCTGCGGAGCCTTACCCCTTTCTCTGAAGTACAAATCACAAAAATACAACCATAAACATAGATATGGATCTAATTGACGATGATTCTTTCCTTCTTTATTATTGATCCCTATATATACTATTACATTGAGGGATTACATCACTAAATTACCATGGTTTTAAAAATACAAGGGACTATGGTCCAAAAACATTCAACTTTTACAATATTATATGCTTTTAAAAAAACGAAGGGGCTTCACTGCGAAGCCCCTATACTACGTGGTGAGTTTGTTGTGCGGTCCTCATTGTGCTCTACTGCACGTTCGACTTAACACTCCATGACATCCTTTATATTTCACGCTCTACCCACAAAATTTGGATTCCTTGCCCAAAATCTGGCCAAGTTTGGTTGCGCCCAACAGTAAAAAAACTTGGAAAGATATCTCTAATCCCATATATGGATTCCATATTTGATATTCACGAAAATCAGCAACCAGATCTACACAAAAGGAAGGATCTGAGGGGATTTGACTTATGAAAGGCTGCAATAGGCAAAAAAACTTCATAACCAAATGACATTCCACCGTTACCACCTGATCTATAAAAGAAAAACATTGAGTCATTGAATAACAAAATAGGTGTCACAGATCTATAGTTAATCCTCCATTTCGACAAATCAACTCACTCATAGAATTGAAGACCTCCAGATCCAGCTGCTTAAATGGAAGATCCACTACAAGAACAATTCCAAATGAACAATACGCTACTGTAACCAAAGTCTTGCCTTCCGATCTGGCCAACTCTTCTCTTGTGACATATAGAGGGAAAGGGATTGGTGCCTTATCAAGGATCACAACGTGCCTAAACAAATCCAGATCTAGCACATGAACGAGAGGCCATTCACACACATGTGAACCATCATGCATGGAAATAGTAAACAAAAACCCTGCAGTGGAAGACTGGTGCGGAACACCCAAAAGAACCCTGACCATCGTTCGCTCTCTAGGAGCCTAGCTAAAATTATTATTTGCTTATCCAAAGGTCATGAAGATTGTAGAAGGTTAAATGGTTAAAATTCTTTGAGAAATTTGAAGGTTATGACACATAGGTTACAATAGCATTTGCAAGGGCGTTTGATGGAGTCGAGGCATAAATTGGAGACATAAGGTTGAAAGTGACATAATATTTCCGAACAAAATATACAAAGCTCCCAAGAGTTTGTGAAAATTGGTTGAAATGCTAGAAATTGAAGGATGAACCATGGAAATGTTTCTTGCAAAATATAGACATGGACGTGTCAACATTTAAAAAAGGTATCCTAGCCTCTGCATTCAAAAGAAAATGGCATAATTTGTTATTTGTTCTGCAAAAGTTTCTCACATATGAAGGTCGATATTGGGTCATTTTTTTTATCATGCTAGATTGTTGATGCATTTCATAAAGGGAAAAGATTTAAACTTACCATATTGTTTGTTGGGTATTTTAAGGAAGATAGCCTTTAATATTCAAAGAAACTCAAAAAATGTCGACATAACTCTTTATCACCATGAATTGGTTAAGATTATTATGGAAGTAGAATTGAAGGCCCAAAATAACAATTGGAAAGACTTTCTAGTAAGGAATCACATTATGGAACAAAAACATGGAAAAGAAGAAGTAGGGTTCCTCAAAACCCTAACCCTCAGAAAGAAAATGAAAAAAATCCATAACAAGAAATTGAAAATGAACAAGCAAAAATAGGGGATATTCATGTTGAAGGAATAGAATAGTTCAATGCGCTAGAAATTCCATCAAGAGAAATTCCAAATACGATTGAGTTATAAAAGGGTTCAAATTTTCCAAATAATCCAATGAATCCAACAAGAGGAAGACATAAAAATAAGCAAAGCATTAAATACCAAAAGGAGGAATTATCAAAAGCAACCATAATAGTGAAAAATAAGAAGTCAAATACAATGTTCTACCTAAGTACAAAATAGACAGACTAAGAGAGAAATTTTTCAAGAGCCAAAGCATGGAAGAAAGAGTTGAAGAATCACAAGAGGCATGTTGAAGTAAGATCAAATTTATTCATTATAAGTTATATACCTTCAGGACTCATGATCACCAGTGCCAACAAATCCAAAACAAAAAATTCTAGAGATAGATGTTAATCAACAACAGGTATATGATTACTTTGAATCATTGGAGAAAGGAGTGCACCAGGATAAGGTAAACTCTTCTTGTGAACATAATTTCAATGATGATATTCTAGTACAATAACCCTATGCATGATGATAATATTCCTTTTCATATGGAGCAAGAAATTATTAAGGCATTGACAGAGGAGATAACTGAACTTGAACTATTCGAAAATCATGTGAAGGGATAAAATAAACTGCTAAACGAAACAAACAATAAGATGCTCAAACACGTGTACCATTGGTACCAAAATGATTTGAAACTTAAAGAAGCTAAAAAATTGCTCCAAAAGAAAGTGAAATCATTGAATTCCAAAATATTTATGAGGAGACATAGATAGGTTGTTGCCATGCAAAAGATGGGAGTTTAGAGTAACTTGGAAATATTAATCCAAGCCCCTGAAACATTTTTGTGAAGATCAATTCTATTACAATTTTTGAGTTTTTCTGCCAATAGGTACATGCGTACATGCAAAACCCTAGGTGTGGGGGAATGTTGGACCACAAGAATTGCATATTTTTCACTTATATTTATACCACAACTCCACCATTTTGGAATTCAAAGCCATCAAAGCCACATGAATAAGTAATAAGGTCAAAAGTCCACATGTGTTCTTAATTCTATATGTTTTCTTTCTAAATTTGATTCAATTTTTATGAGTTATTGAATTTGACAGTTTTTACAGCTTATTTAACATTCCACAACCAAATTCAAGGTTTGAATAAGTTCCATGAGAGATAAATCAGGTAGAGCACATGGGAATATGAAAAATGTTGTTGATATGGATTTCCACCTACTGAGCACAGATAGAATAATTTGAGTTGACCACAATCTCAAAGTCAAACTCGCAATCAAATAGTGACATGGCACACCAGGGATAGGAACAGGGTATCAAGTAAGGTTGACTCCTTATCAATTGAGCGAGATCACAAAGAATTTTAAGAATATTGTTGTGTTTCTCACATCATTCACTCCATAGATACTAAATCATGAGAGTAAAAGTCTCGATATAATTTGAAGTCTAAGGTGTCGATATGTAGAGCTAGATTTTAGCACTAAGTTTCTTAGAAGTAGTTATTTTTAAACTCTATAAAAATGCTTCTCTAAGAAGCATACAACATGATTATTAAGTGTTGGATGTTGAAGATTACTCGTATGTTTGAGATTACTATTATTGTTAAACTTTTGTTTAGCTAATATAATCCTTTGATATGGTTATGATTTCATGAAGAGATATGGTGTTTGATCAATAGTTTCTTGAACTTTCCACCTCTCATGCAATTTAGGTGGGCCCCCTGATGAGTATGGGTGTATTTTAATTTCCTTATGTTTCAATTATGCAAAAGATATTAGTTTCTTTTATGCTCAATCTTTGTAAGATTCAGTTCAAGTCTTTTAATTCGATATTATGTTTTACACACATTGTCTTTAGATGCTTAATTCTTGATCATTTTATTCTTGTTCTTTTACAAATCAGCCACTTGAATAAAACCTGAAAATTCAAAAACATTTATTTAGTTACTTCCTAATTTAATTATTTCTCCTTTGCAATTAAATAGTCTCGGATTTATAGATATGCGCAAACATGAAGGATTCTAAACTCTTTATGCACACGCTGGTAATATTAATCTACTTTGATATCATAGATATGTGCAATTAAATTTAGTATCATTTGCTTATTGTCATAGAATAAATTGCCTTTACTTTCCTTAGCATAGAAATCATTTGTTTCTTTGGAAATAAAGTTTTTTATCCTTTCTAGAATAAAATTGTCAATTGAGTTTTCATAGAATAAATATCATGGCTTTTGTACAATAAACTCATTTTCATGTTCATTAGAATAGAACTAAGAATAAGAACCTAGATTTAAAAAGCTTTCCCAAGAACTTTCATAGAAATAGAATCTACCATAAGAAGTTGATTGTTCTCATAATATAGAAATTTAATTATCTTTCATGGCATAGAATTGGTTTCATAGAACATAATCAAATTTTTTTCTTCCTAGAATAGAATTGTACTTTCAAATTCAAATAGATTAAGATTTCATTTCTTTCTAGTTTAGAATTTACTACTTTCTATAGATTAAATCTTATTGAAGATTTTGTCTCGCTTTCCTAAGAAGTGTGTGTGTTCATGTTAGATATCTTCATGATTAGGATTTTGTTTTAGTCTTTCAAGTTATTTCAATAGATTATATTGTCCTATTGAAATTGAAATTTAAGTTCCTAGAATATATTGTGCAAGTGTGCTTCACAAGTATACGTACTTGGATTGATAATTTAATGACAAGTAATTTAACCAACAATTAAATTACTTAACAAGAAAGGAGAAATATACCTTTCTTGCTAGTGTATCTAAAACTTGATCAATGATTGGTAATGGGAAATGATATTTTAGAGTTGCTTTATTCAATTCTCTATAATCTATGCATACTCTCCACTTTCCATTTTTCTTAGGCACAATAACCAAGGGTGAGACCCATTGGCTATCTGAAATTGGGTAAATAAAATTCACATTGAGAAATTTATATAACTCTTCTTTACCAATCTCCCTGTTATTATTATTCATCCTTCTTTGAGGTTGTGTTATAGGTTTGACAGTCTCTTGTATATAGATGTGATGCATGCATGTATTTGAATTGTTTCCTAATTTCATGTTTGTATATTCCCATGCAACTGTAGAGAATGTTTTTGCAACATCTTGATCAATTGTCCTTTTTGAAATTCCGCTAGGTTATTAATGATATTTAATGTTTTATATGGATTAATCTCTATAAGAGAATTTCTAAATTTTTCCATTGAGTTTAATGGTAGTTTGGATTATCGAGATGAAAAATCCTCAAAACTACAATTTTCTTGAAAGCTTTGATCTAACATACGCACACAATAATTTTGTTGACAATATCATGAAGAAAAATCGTAATTAGTCATTAAATTCATTAATTGACTTTCCTCATCATTGTGTGAGATAGTTAAAACTAGTTAATTATTTCCATAATCTTCATCATCATCTTCAATCCCTTCTTCATTCTTTATTTTGCTTGGAGTTAGAATCATTAAATCAACTGGATACTCCTATGAAACTAGGGATACTAATACATCTTCTAATATACTCTATGGTTTCATAATAGATATGTATGCTAATTGCAATATAGTAGGAGTATATTGAAAATTAGCTAATCTTAATTCATCCATAGTACTCTTTTTCATGACATTTATAGTTTCACCTACTTCAATAAATGCATTTGGGATTTACAGTTTATTGGTGTGAATATTTACAATGGAACTCAATGGGACTTCCTGTATCTAAGTATTTTTCAATTGTAGGCTTTCCCATCATAATTTCTTCCATTTTCCCTGAGTTGCATTTTCGTATTTATTTTCTTTTTCTTCTGGGTTTCTTAATATACAACTCCTCTATTTTTTTAAAAAAATAGGAATTTCCTTTATTTGTTGAAGAAAAGGGATTTTGATGCAAACATTTTTTGACTCATTTAACATATTATAATCTGGAAAAAATATTTTCTTCTCTACACCTTTATCAATTTGTAGTCTCTCCGGAAAAGGAGGATTTTGTAAGGAAATGGAGGGTTACTCAACCATAGGATTTATAGGAGTTGGTTTTATTTCATTATCATCTATTTTTTAGGAATTTCTTTGTTTCGGGGAGTTTGCTTCTGAGGAGTTTTATCCTCTTTATATGTTAGAAACTAGGAAGATACTAAGCTAGAATCAAGTGAAAACATTTATCTCAGCAACATACTATACATACCACATTTGAAAAAGAATTTGGATTCCATGTCATGTTTGTAAGATAAGGGAGATAGAGTAGCATTTGATGGTAAATTTCTTGTAAGGCCTAAGGGCTCTAATATAGATTATGCTAGAGTAATTGGAGTTCGTGAATGAAGGTTGTATAGAATCTTGAAACAACCTACTTAAGCATCAGTGCATAATGACAACAATCCATGTGAACTTTGGCACATAAGATACGATGTTATGAAACTAGCTCAAGAAAAGATAGAAAAGATAGATCAACACCTTAGAATTCAACCTCTTCGAGGGGGCAACCTCCTTTACATTACATAAATGAACAATTCTTCGATGATAACAAAATGACAAAAACCTCCTTTCTATATATAGGAGTCTAAGGAGTCACAATATAACCTA